>CM042441.1:30089527-30392027 GCA_023631565.1 Gymnocephalus cernua | reverse complement strand
AAATGGGTCCACGTACAAGGACTTCTTCTCCTTGAGATACATGATCTATGGAAATGTAGTTACAAATTATAGCAACCCCTTGTACACCAGCTGTTGTCATATTTTTTTTTTTTTTTATCTGAATCTGTTAACATTTAACATTTAAGATAGCTTACAATGAGTGTCCAGTGTCCCTGGTGGCAAACTGCTCCAGCAGCCACATCATGTCTCAAAAGGTCAAGCTAAGAGCAGACAAACACATTATACACACACACATCTCCATTTCAGATATCAATATACTGAAGAAGTAAAAGATCCTACTTACCCCTCTAAAACATTTTTGGGAGCCCTGCCAGACCTGAGTCATGGTATAGGCGTAAATAATGCTTGCCCCCGTTCTACGGCCCACAATGCATAGGTATGCATTCACAACCTATAAGTACAAGAGTGACCTGTGATCCATGGTTTCTTACTACTTAAAAAAAAGATTTATCAGACAATAACAAAGTACCTCTGTCTCCAACTCCTTTCCCGGGGCCAGGTCCATCATATTCTCAGAATACACCTTGTATCTATGGCACAGCCTTTGACCACAAGGTCTTTTTATGACCTCCTGCCCATAGGTCTCTGATTACTGTAAAATATCAATGGCAATCACAGTTACTTCTGAAATTCATAATTTAGGGTGTACTTTGTGGAGGTTTACTCACACATTTCTGCATTCTTTCTGCGTTTTTCGGCATATGGATGTTCCTGTTGGTGAAGTGCATATTTGTGTACTGTGTATGTGTGCATGTCGTGATGGGCCAGCCACAGTAGAAGGATCCAACAATTTCTTCAGTTTAGCAGGGATCCTCTCCTCTGGGAGGACATAAGGTGCTAAATTGTATTACTGTTAGCAGTTTTCCTCCCCTTGACTGGCACAAGGTCAGCAACTTTTCCCTGGAGTTTGACAATTTTGAAGGGCCCGAGCATATTTGGCTCTTGCTTGCCCCCTTTCCTTAGCTCCTGTTTCACATTTTTAAGGAGTACGAAATCCCCCACCTTGAAGTTGTCCTCCTGTCCTCTCTCCTGTTTTCTTTTTCGGACCCTGTCTTGGCTTTTTTGGACATTGCGCTTCACTTCGTCATATATTATATTGCGAGGGGTACCTCGCCTCCCTCTCAAACATTAAAAAGTATGGGCTGTACTTTGTAGTCAGCTGCTTCTTTGTCCGAAGTGCAAACATTGTGCAAATACTGGTCCCAATCTTTGGGGTGGTCAGCCACCACTTTGCTCAGGGACCTGAAAATGCAGAATTCAAATACAGGCATGAGAAGGTAGAACAGAATTTGGATTCAGTTGTACAATAAAGATGCTCTGCTTGGAACAGCTAATCAACATGTTGTGTCATGACAGCAAAAATGCATTCAGGTATTAAAAAATAAGGAAACCTCTGTATTTTGCCATTCTATTTTTCCACAAGGCCATTATTATGTGGATGGTAAGGAGAGCAGAGGCTTCTTTTGATGCCCAGCCTCTGACACAACCCATAGTTGACCTTGAAAATTATTAGTTGGACAGACATGAAGTCAGCACAGCACTAAGTGTAATTACATACTGGGGACACATAAGGCATCGTTACTGTAACTTGTTGCAAAACTCTGAGCCCTGGTCTGTTAGCAGTCTAGTTGATGCACCAAATTTGTAAAACAAATCAACACAGTCTCACTCCCAACTTGTCAAATGTCTGACGCATGGCCAAGGACCCGTGGCGTTAAGTTTCCACCCCAGGGAGGTACCCCTTGCTTTATTTTCTGACGAGGGGGTCCGTCAGATAGACAGACATGTTAATCCCTCACCGTCAGATATCGACGAAAGAAAAAACACGCCCCCTTAACTCAAAATCTGTGACAGTTTTATTCTTGGTATTTTTAGCCCAATAACCGCTGTTTTAATCAACATTATTCACGAGATCTTATCATGGTTTATATATATATATATATATATTTCTTTTAATGTTATTTCGGTCTATTTCGGCCAGAGAAGCTGGGTTTCTTTGTTGTTTATTGATATTTTTAAACTATAACGCTACATCTATCAACCGGTGAAATATTACAGCTGTAATACAGAGCTTTACGATATGATCCGAGCTAGACCCAGCTAGACGCATTCAAAGCCCATATCCCACAATGCAATGCGGGCATTGATTCACAAAATTGGACAGCGATCAGCGAGTCTTTAACGACAGTATTGCTTCAATGTTCATATATATACATATATATAATCAGTGGTTTTATCACCAACAACACATTTCTCAGTTTTGTTCCACTAAGTTATGCACCGTAATAACGTTTTAAAAAAACAGCTGAAGACTTGGAAGTGACGTAGTACGTGCCGCTCGGCAGATAAGATGATACAAAAATACATAATATTCGTAATATTGATGTTTTTGTCTAACATTGTATTTGGATTGGATTTAAACAATGAAAATAATAATAATAATAAAATACAGTTTCATGAATTTGTCTCATGTATTGTCTGCTCGGTCGGGCGGCAATCTGAAATGGAATGAAGCCCATTCACGGCAGACAGCAGAGACACAGGAATAGAACATAGGCAGCTGCCCACCCTGGAAGAACTACAAATACGCACGCTTGGGAGTTGTAGTTTTAAAGTATATTGGTATATTTCTCATAATTAGAAGTTAAAAGTGTATCATTGTGGATGCCCCCTGGGTTTTTTGGGATGGGGAACACACTGGTGGCATCAGATTTAAAAAATAGAATCGTTAAATTGGTGAAAATAGCTTATTACCATATTTGACAGTGCTTACAGTGGTTAAACATTGGTGACCATATCTACATGACACCTGAGGTCCAGAGCTTTCTAGAACAGCTGGTCCCATGTGTGTAGCACTTTCTGTTACTAAATGACAAGCCTTCAAACATAGACTAGGTTCAAGGTTCAGAGGTCAAGATTTCAGAGTAGGAGTAATGGATCCTCTTCAGAGTGACATATGTTACTGTGGAGGTTGAGACCTTTCCAACAATATGTTTGATATAGTCCTACGACAATGTTTTAATTTTCACATATCATGGATATGCAGGTGATACGTTATTGTCCCCGGAGTGATATATGCCTTGAGTTCTAATGCTTCACACATAACACTTGACATATTGTTTTATCATACAGCTGACATATACTTACAATAAAAAAACATAAACAAAGTGATACGTAGTCAGACTGAAGCACATCACACAGCAACAATCTATTGATCATCTTGCACAAACAGTGCAGAGTAACACACAACCATTAGCATCATATCATGAAGCTATTGCACAACCAGCCTCAAGCAACATTATTTAAAGTTGTAATTGAGGTAGGTCTGAATAGGCCTATAGTTTAGAAATGTTAAGTTTACATTGGGGTAACCATATCTTCTGCTAGAGTATAAGAACTCATACTTGGCATGGAGAATAAAGATAGATCAGGTCATATTCTCCCGTCGGAAAATAACGCAAGGGGTACCTTCCTGGCATTGAAACTTAACGCCACGGGTCCTTGGCCATGTGTCAGACATTTGGCGAGTTGGGAGTGAGACTGTGTTGAACAAATCAGTAATACAATTTGACACCTCGACTGTGGTTTTGCTTTTGAGTGGGTACGCTTCTGCCCATTTGGTGAAATAATCAACCATAACACATATGTACTGATTACTGATTAATTATAAAAAGAAGAAACGACAATGATATCAATAATGTTTTAAAAAGTGAGTGTAGGCTATGCCATCATTTCCTTTACCTCTATTGGATTAGATTGTGTCTTTTCTTTAATATGTGCCCTCTTGGACTGGCACTGATGACATAGAGCAACCTAAAATACACTCATATTTAAGAATGAGGATGATCATTGAAAACATTTGTTTAGTGTTACATCCACAGACAGGCCTTGTACATTTGCAAAAATACACATTACAATCCCCGGTGCTTCATGACAGGAATGTACGTAGGCGGATTAACTATGTTATCACTAATAATTATGTGTAAAGGTACAGTTGATGAGTGTGTATTCCAGTCCCTCCAGAAAAACGCGATTATGTGATCGCATAATTCAATGCATAATCAGCCAAAGTCCGCATATTTATGCAGGGGCTGCATTTTATCAAATACGCCGCACTTTCGCCACATAAATTGTCGATTTCCTCGCAAAATATGCAAAACTTGCATGATTTCATAATCCCCGCATTTTTGTTGCAAAAAGTCACATATATCTCAGCAGAAAGTTGAAAAATGTTGCGTTTACTTCACACAAGAGCAGCCACTTTCGCCTGTTGCCATGGGAACGTTATGAAGTGACGTAATTTCGCCTAGTGAGAACACGGTGTTGGGGGGATCACTTTTTTTTCTCTTTTTCATCAAAGTTTTTGCAAGTTCCCGCAATTTTTGCAAGTTCCCACAATGTCATTGCTTAAAATTGCATAAATATCCCGCATATTCCATTACATTGTTTAAGAAAACGTGCCGCATAATAAAGAATTTTTGCCCACAACAATCACAAAAAAACGGCGCGTTTTGTGGAGGGACTGATATTCCACCTTAAAGCCCCAGTGTGTAACATTTGTAGTTGTTCATTATCAAAATCTGTATTGCCCTTCACAAACGTGTCCTTTTCTATGAAAATTGACCACAACCATCAATTCAAGTATTCCTATTGGCTTGAAATTGTACATTTGCGCTTACATGAACTGGGGTAAACGCTTCATAGCCATGTGCCATCTTGAAATGCGGTAGCCCGTAAGGGACATACAGGACATACTGCTCCGCATTTCACGCTTTTCACTCAGTGGCACTGACTGTGACGTATGTCAGGGAGGGAGGGGGGAGAAGATTACTTGCGACTTGGGTATATGAAAACTGACCCTGCATGCCCTCAACAGGTGTGTGTATCAAATCAGTTATGTTGATGGTGCTGAGTGGCACTGCATTGGGTGGTCTGTTGTCAGCTGACGAGTTGGGTGGGAATGAATGCTGAATTGGTGCTGAATTTGGGAAATAGGAGTGTGTGTGTGTACTGGTGAAGTGTGTACATATACTGGTCCATAAGGACCTCTTCCCTCAAATGGGATATTGTAATGTGGCGGTGGCTGCACAACTTGACGCAGGAGAGCAAACCCAGCGGTTAGCTTCCTCTTTAACCGTTCATGCCGTTCAAGCCTTTACAGAGTAGACCAAAGGAAATGTATTAAAACATGCTCATTTACAGAAGTAAACCTATCCAAAAATAATAACATTTGATATTACCATGATTAATGATGGCCTATATTTCCCTCAGCATAATCAATCTATGAACAAGTACTTAACTCTAAACGTCACGATTCACAACAGACTATAGGAATACAGAAATTAAAACATGCTTCATTGGAAGGCTAATCTCCCCAAAATGTAGGTCTACATCTGAAGGCCCGTTCACATAGGACGCGGCATGCGCTGCGTTGCGCTATGAAACCCATTATTGTGTATGGCTTGCGCGCACAACAGCTGATCTGCCGCTGCGCTGAGCAAAGCGCAGCGCAAGCGGCATTTTCTGGCTTGCCGTTCTCGCGCGTGCCGCGGCCAAGGTTAAACATGTTGATGTAGTTTTTTTCAGACATGTGACAGCACGTCACAGCGCACAGCGGCTGCTCTTGCGCGTGCCGCGGTCAAAGTTCAACATGGTTCAACTTTGACCGCGGCAAGCGCAAGAGCAGCCGCGGTGCGCTGTGACATAAGTCACAAGCACCCTATGCTTTCAAAAAACAAAAACAACACAGAATGCACGTGGATCCACAAACGGAACAGCAAGTAGCCTATTTATACCAATGACATAATCAAGCTGACAAGTCCATATATTTGCCATTGTTTATTCCAAGATAGTGAAACTGCTTTGTGTTGTTGTCCATATTTAACAGTTCACTGTAAGTATAGTCTAATGAACAATGCATGTGAGCACTATTCCATATATGTTAAGTATAAGCATTACTGATCTGAGAAATGCGCCAAAGCAATGGAGAAGAACTGTAGCCTACTGTTGTGAGCTGCAAAAACCAAATACCAAGTTGATTATATATGGCTCCATACAGGTACTTGTAAGATATATTTGTATTTGTATGTTTACATTATGTAAAATATGTTTGGACTGATTGACACGTCATGTTCGTTTTCATTGAAGTAGGTAATATGCCTTCACACAGAATAATTACCCATTAACAAGCGTACGTCAACTCCAGTTTTGGAGGAATTAATTGTACTACATATGTAGGCTATTAAACAAAGGGTTTTCCAGAGTATGAATGGATGATGATGAATGTATGAATTTAGGCTCATATCTTAGCTTTATTATACCCAACTGCAATGACTGCAGACCACTTATGTATGTAAAATGCAATGACACGTAGTTTTAAAATGCACCATCTTATTTAGAAATTAAAATAATCCACACGTCTTCATCTTCATTTTCCTCATTTATTTATTTTTAAACAGGGACAACATACATTAACCTTAGACAGGAGAGATGCATTTTACCAGGTTTCCAGTGTAGTCCCTGGGCAGGCTGATGTCAACAAATACATTTACTAACACTTTTACCCCAGAACCAACATTAACATGATGGGAGAGCCGGGACAGTTGAAACGCGGGACAGATGAAACATTCCAGTTTTCTCCGAGTGCAATGATGACAGACAGACTTCCTCAGGTCAACACATAGAGCATGTTAACCTCCTTCTATCAGCCAAATATCTTCCTGTTATTTCCTTTTATCACGGAGTTACAGGCGATAAACCAGTTTTGGTCGAAAGTAAACTTCATTAGCGGTTACATTTTTCCGATTATTAATGAGTGTTTTTCATTTAAAGGTTTGACTACATGCATAACCCACGTAAACGACATTTTCCACAACAGACATACATAATAAACATTATATTAATGGGAACACCTACTGTTCTAGCTATAAAAAAATGGCAGAATCATCCACAGTGCATGATATTTCAATAACCGCTTCATACGCGCTTCATGATGACGGCGATGAGTTAACAGACATTCACAAAGACGTAAAGCCCAGCAACAATCTATGAAACATTACGCACGCCCCACTGTTGCTGTAATAATTCCTGAACGGTTTTGTTCAAAGCTGAAGATGCAGCTGTATTTGACAGATGACAGGTGGAGGTTGCTAGTGACAAAATATTAGCTTTCAGTGCGATACGATCGCTTTGTAAATTACGTTTAATTAAAAAGTGTTTCAACTGTCCCGGCTCTCCCCTACCCTTCATTCATTTACAGATATGCTCCCACATACACATCAGTTAGGCTACTATACATTATGTCAACATGTTTGTTTTAAAAGAAGACATTTATTTATTTTTTTCTATTTAGAGGAGTGTAAGAAAAGGTGGAAGAACCTAAGGGACGGGTACATAAAGGAGAGGAGGCAACAGAGAGACAACAAAAGTGGTGCAGGGGCAGACCAACAAAGTACTTGGAAGTACTTTTCCATACTGTCTTTTCTGGAGCCACACGTCAGGGAGAGACAGACTGCCAGACGCTCTGTTGTAGAACTGGACTATCGGAATGTTGTTCGTATCTGGGAAATCGTAGAACCGACTCTCGTCAGCAGACTGTCAAATTGCTCCCTGTTGAGCCAAAAGTAGCCCTGGAACCGGTCAAAGTGCGGAGCTCCTTCACCAGCCGGAATTCCCCCAACTGCTGTCTGGACCTGAGGACCTGGACCCTTCCTCCCTCTTCTCCTCCTCTCAATCAGGGCAACTGCCAAGGCTTTCTTTTGGTTGACAGAAAGAAACCTCTTCGCCACCAAATCACAGGTGTATACACAATGTCGCATGTAACGCACATCTGATGTCAACACCGGACGCAGACGTGACGTGATTTAAATATTGTCGCATGTATGACGTAAATTTCGTAACTCTGCCTCTTCTGCGCTGAGCCCGCTGAGCCCCGCGGCAAGCACAACAAAAGTTATTTTGGGACAAGGACAACCTAGCGGCGAGCGCAGCGCATGCCGCGTCCTATGTGAACGGGCCTTGAGATACACAGGAAACATCGTCGGTCTCGATGCCGGAGGCGATGGTCGTAGTAGCTGGGGAACCACCCCAAACCTGCTCGCACAGTTCAAAGTAGAGGAGCAGCACTCTTCCGTGGCCGCTCCTGCGTCCAGTGTCCACTGAATTTCTGTATTTCCCTCTTATTGCCTTAAGTTTCGTTGTCAGATTGGCTCGTGTTATCTCCTCCTTCACATGAGGAAAGTCCTGGTTGGTCTCGGACGGGTATTGCTCCAAGAATTGGGCCAACATGTCGACATATTTGGACTGGAAAGATTCCCAGTTGACATTGTCTTGGGCTTTACTTGCCTTGTAGTCTAACACTACACAAAGGAGTAACTCAACTTCGCTGTCTGTCCACACAAACAAACCATCGCACCATGTTTGCTTTTTTGAAAGGAACAGGAATTTGCTTGTGTTATTTGTTGGTGTCGATTCTGAGGATGTTGATTGGCTTGCATGGCTTTATTCCTTTCCCTATACTGCTGCCCATAGGTTTGGCATAGTTATTATGCCGCTCGACGGCATATTCATGTGGGTTGATGTAAATGACAAGTTTTTTGAAAACTATGTTGTGTGCACAATGTTATTATTGAAAACGGAGGGGGGGAAATATTTGTTTCTCTAAATACCCAGCTATGTGTAAATGTAGCCTAACACAAACTAACAACAAATGAATCACACACTATCACTCACAAGACAACCACTGTTACAATAAACACTCAGTCACACACTATCACTCTCGTCACTAATATTCTCGCTCACTATCGTCTATCTAGCCTACTATCCAACCTACTCAACAACCCACAAAATGGTGACATGCAACTCAAATGTTTATAGTCTACCCCTCACCCCTGATTTTAGTTACTACACCTGTGCATCCAACTTCCCTAAGTGCAAAAGCCTACACTTGTGTTTAATTTGGATGAAAGTGTGTACAGATCAATCTTAAGAAATGATTGAGTAACATGGTACTGTCCAGGAATAATCGTTTTTCATTAGGCTTTTTTGCCTTTAATTAATTCAAGTTCAAAGTCTTAAGTTATTGTCTCATGAACCAAACCTTCGTAGGAACAGCTGAAGAGAGTCAGTGAATGCGGGAGTAAGAGAGAGAAGGAATGACATGCAGCAAATTGTTCTTTCAGTCACAGTATTGGGTCAATGTATTTCCTACTGCAACATGACCTAGAGCTTGCATTGCATTATTGAACTTGAATTCGTGCACCATGTTGACGTGTGGAAACTTTGGTTTTGTTTTCTACACCACAGCTGGTGTGCTGCCCATGTTAAATATCCGATCTTAGTAGGTCTAGTGTTTCTCAACGGGGGCGTTCAGAAGATGACGGGAACGCTGGAAGCAATATTTAGGAAAGGGGGATGTTGAGGTGCCTTTGGGGGTTTGTTTGTTTGAAGGCTAGTTCAAACCAAAGATTCACAATAACAATACATGTTTACACTTTAAACTACTTGCAAAAAACAGTGGTCTGCAACATTACGCTGGAGACAGAACGGACTCAAACGCTAGGCTCAACAGAAACAGGTTTATTAGAACAATAAAAAAAGGAGGTGGGGAGGCAGACACCTCGGACAGGAGCTAGGGCACGAGGACTGAGGTAGGATGGCGAGGGACGGAGGTAGGATGGCGAGGGACTCAGGGACTGAGGTAGGATGGCGAGGGACTCGGGGACTGAGGTAGGATGGCGAGGGACTCGGGGACTGAGGTAGGATGGCGAGGGACTCAGGGACTGAGGTAGGATGGCGAGGGACTCGGGGACTGAGGTAGGATGGCGAGGGACTCGGGGACTGAGGTAGGATGGCGAGGGACTCAGGGACTGAGGTAGGATGGCGAGGGACGGAGGTAGGATGGCGAGGGACTCAGGGACTGAGGTAGGATGCCGAGGGACTCGGGGACTGAGGTAGGATGGCGAGGGACTCGGGGACTGAGGTAGGATGGCGAGGTAGCTCTGGAAGCGCAGGGGAACAGGGTCCGAGGGAGCCGAGGAGGAGGCACTGGAGTCCGGGGAGCAGAGGGGTTGAAGAGGGGAAGACTGGCGGTGGAAGCGGAGGCAGGATGGAGCAGGGAGCCGTGAGGAGGGGACTGAATGGTGAGGCCAGCTGACTGGAGGCAGCAGAGAGGTATGGAGATGATTGGCTGCAGCGAACAAACACAAGAGGTATGTAACAACACAAAAACAGAGACGGGGAAGTACGAGGGTTTTCAGAGAAGGCTTGTAGTAAGTATCACCAGGATGACTGGAGCAACGATCAAGTGAAGATGGCGAGTTCAAATACTGGCCTTGATTGTAGGTGACTGGCAGGTGTGCACGGCAGGAGAGGTGATGGTGGAATGGCAAACAGGTGTGCGTAATCAGCTGGCAGGAGTAGGCAGGAGGGGGGGAACAAAGGAGACACAGAAAGAGGCAGGGCCAATAGAGAAACTGACAGTGGAAACACAATAGAAACTAGAAAACAAACAGAAACTCACAGCCAGCCGTCCCCAACCATCACAGAAAAATGGTTTTAGAAAGATGTAAATATTTGGGGCTATCAGGTAGGGGGGGCGTGTTTCCCCATGTTATCCTATGGAGACTCACGGGCTGTGGGTCATGAAGGGCACTTAGTTGGATGTGCGGTGGCCTTACCCACATAAGAACAGCGTGAAATAACATTTTGTACTATAGAAATATTATATAATTGGAAACGTATTATTCTAGCATGACGTATCTGTATAGCCCTGCAGCAATCTACCTGAAATAACACCTATCTGAAGTACCATTCATGATATGTTGCCAAATATTGAAGTTGTGGTAAGTGTACATAGCTTAAACTATATGTTTCTTTCGTCCCCCATGCCTGTTTCATTCGTCCAGGCCAGGAGGGACGATTGAAACAAAACACACATCTGACTTCTGCTTAAATAACTCCAGAACGGTTTCGTTCAGAGCCGAAAATGCAACTGTATTTGACAGAGGACAGATGTCGATTGCATGTGACAAAACATTAGCTTTCAGTATTTTACGATGTCTTTGTAAATGACGTTTAATTAAAAACTTTCATTTGTCCCGGTTCTCCCCTACTTCAGCGTGAAGCTGCGTTCAGATAAAAAAAAAGAAGCAATCGCTGCAGGGTGGTGCAACGTCCTGTTGTGTTCTTTAACCCCCCAACGTAGCCCAAGTAGACTTTATATTTCACAGTAACAGTTTTTCTTCAGATCATTTATAGTACGCATTGTTTCCTACTGCACCTGAAGGCAGCTTCATTTCACGGAGAAAGAGAGAAAGAAAAGTGACGAGCGAGAGATATCGTCTGTGCTGTGTTGTTTGGCGAACAATCAGCTGTTTAACTCCCTGCCAGTTCAGGGCTTGTGTTTGGTGTTTTAAAACGTTCTTGTGGAAGCGATAGAGGCAGTGATGTCACAGTGATGTCACTGTTTACTGTACGGGTTGCGTTTCTCTGAACGTCTTTTTCTGCTATTTACTTGCAAGACAATTTGACAGTCCTTCAAATCATTGCTGAGTAAGTGAGTTCTGTGCAAAAATAATTAAAGCAGAGCTCGCATTAACTTTCAAAGGTTGTAAACTTATTTCCATTCAGAAGTAAATCCTTCTGCTTTCACCCCGTGATAAGTGCCAGCTTGTTTTCCGTTGGAACAATTTGATTATAGATTTAGATTTGAATGAAAAATAGATTTGAATGTTAAATTGCTAGCTGTTTCTGATTGGCTACTGTTAGTGTTGGTAATAACTTATTACAGTTTGAATGTTACATATCTAGTCCTTCTGATTGGCTGCTGTGACCCAATTTAAATTGAATGTCAAATGGTTGCAATGGTTTGCACCTGTAAATATAATTTCTATTCACATGGCTTTTTGATACCTGGGAAACTAATAAATATGTTGTTTGTCATTCAACGATATGATTTTTTGATTATTTTTGATAATAGTAACAACAATAATAGGCCTAATATATCATTAATATTCGGGGCAATTAGCCAACTTCTTATTTGATGGGGGCGGTTAGGGACCTGGATAATGGATAGGGGGGCGCTGGCAAAAAAAAGGTTGAGAACCACTGATCTCAATGATACGATATGGGCATAGCCTAGGTACCTGTTGTGACACAAATTCATTTTGCTAACAGCGCTCTTCACTCTGCGTTCGAGCTGCGGCGCCAACAAACACCTCAGACTGTTTAAATAAACCTAATTCCAAACGCATTAAACAGGATTATGACACAAATAAGAATGACAACGTGAACATTTGAACGATTTATTGACCTTTGCAGTATTTCAAACAGGCATTGATAAAGCCACCTACGTTATCAGTCTTCGTTCTTGCAACGGCATCACAAGTTAATTCAACAGTACAACATGGATTAAGTGTATTGAGATCTGTTTATATTTCAATACAGCCTGTAAGTAAAACATAAGCTACATATGAGGTTTTTACACCCAGCTGAACGCAGCGTGTTCACATCGGCGTGTTCACATCGGCGTGTTCAGATCGGCGTGTTCACATCGGCGTGTTCACATCGGCGTGTTCAGATCGGCGTGTTCAGATCGGCGTGTTCACATTTTACCAAAATGTGATCCACTCAGATTAACTTGTTTTACATCTGTAGGCATTTAAATTAGAAATGTAATTATATTTCTGTAGGGTAAGTAGATGTGTTATGTTAAAAGCTACAGGCTCATCACAACCACATTCTTTAATATCCATTATGCCTACTCATTCATCCAGATAAGACAGCTCTCATATTGCAACAAGTGCACCGTGGGTCGGAGAGAAACATATTTTCAATTGGTCTGGCACATATTGCAGAATTGACGAATAAAGTTGACTTGATTTGAAGTGGCAGGAGTTCGATCCAGTGTGGTATCAATGAAGTTTATCTTATGTTATTGAATGTCTGAATATCTGCAATATAATTATTAGGAAACACTACTAAGTTGCGATATCTATAATCCATTTAACAATTATCTTAGATATCCATAATGAAAAAAAACATTCCAGATATAGTGTAATTTAAAATAGTCAAAACTTCAGTATGCCTAGTAAAAATATCCACAAAGTGGAAGCCAGGTTCCAAATTCTTCTTTTATTTTATTGACATACACAGAGTCAAAGGGTTTTACAGAGGGGATTTTAGATTTATCCTTTTATCACTGCATAAATCAGAATATGGTGTCAACAGCCATAAAACAAATCCATTTTCGCCACATTTTTAGGTATTAAATGTCACATAAATGATATGAATGATATCTGAATAAACCCCTCTGTAAATGCCTTCAGAAGTAGATAGGAGTGAAACTGGAACGTTTGGTGTATGTAAGTGCTCCTGAAGTTGAGTTTTCTGACTCAGAGTATGAGAAAAACCCATTTTAAGAAAACGGCCTTTAAAGATCTAGATTACAAAATCCCACACATTTTGCAAGACATTACAGGTGATAGGGTAAAAACTAAATAACAGATATCAACATAAAACTTCCCCAGTTAATTACTTACATTAATACCTATATTTTTGTTACAATATATAATACCCCAGTTTGCTTACATTTTAGATAGTGTTGTTTTAACGGTGAAGTGTTTACTAATGTAAATGTCACAAGTCGATCTGGGTGTCTCCGTGGCTTGCAGTGAGTGACACACTCGCCAACGGATGATATTTCGTAAACATGCTTGCATGCATGTCTGTCGGGACCAGATGCTCAGCAACTCCTTTCTATCGTCAATTTTCACACCGACAAATGAATGTGACATATGAGTGAAATAGAGGCGAAGCATCAGTATGTTTATTTCCTGGTTAGTCGGGAATGGGGCTGAAAGGGGGCTGAAAAGGCCACTCCTACACCACATCTGCCTCTATCAACAGTTCATTCAAAAACCAGTTAAACCATAACACCGGGACCTTTTTGATTGGATCTGGCACCTGCTTTTGTCACTATCAAAATCTGTAAATACATGTTGTGTAATATTTAATGTTATCTGTTCTGTCATTCTTTTATATCCCATCAAAGTTACTTGTAAACTGCTTGTTTGCCTATTTTCGATGCATTTTAAATCAGATTATTTTTAATAATTTTTAAATTAGGATAGGCCTACATATAATGTTTACATGTAATAGTTCGGCATATTGCCGTTAGCCCCCACAGCCAGTGGGTGTTTCTAGAGCCCAGAACGGACCAAAACTCCAGCCCTAGCCCAACAAAGTCTTCAATTTTTCAGTCTGTGCCTGACCCAAGACAGAGAACAATAACTTTAAAGGAGAACTCCGGCCAATTTTTACATTAATCTTGCTAAATATAACTATGCGAGACCTGTCTATAGCAAAAACAGTTAGCACAATAGCAGCTACATAGACGGAGCTGCTGCGGATAATGCCCACCGCTACCACTTAGCTAAACGGCAGTTATGGGGGCATAAATGAAATAGTGCCTTTGTGTATCTTAACAGACACAAAATGCAATTAAAATGTCTGTGTAACATGAACATGACAACAAGATGCATTTTCAACATCCACCTACTCTGTTAGCTGCTAGCTAGCTGTCCTCTGGAGCGCCCGCTGGTCGTGGCTGTCCTCCGGAGGACCGGAGATGCTTTCGCAGCGATTTTTTTTTGGCTTATTTCCCCTCAAAAATACGTAATTGAGCGCTGTAGTGGTTATGAGCATATTATTGACTATGTAACTACATGTAAACGGGCAGAATTATTCCTGTGCCTTGTTCAGTAAAACACTAACAGACGGCTAGCGGCAGTCTCGTGCTGAAGTCCCGTGTGAATTCTGTTGTAGCAAGATAAATAACAGTGTAGGTGGAGGAGCTACAGTGTAGCGTGAAGAGTGGAGGTGTTCACAAGGGAAGAAGCTTGGAGTAACGTAACTATGGAGAATATCGAAGATATTGAACATATGGAAGAGGCTTTTGAGTTTGATGGTCGTCCTTATTTATTCGAACCCGAGTATACAGACGAAGAACTGGCCTCACAAGAGTTGGAAAGAACCAGACAGACAGAGGGGCAACAGGCAGATGAAGCAGCTGCTCCAAGATCACGCATTTCGGGCAACTGGTGGTGTTTGTGTGGGTGTTGTGCCGCGAAGGCATCACCAGTCCTCCGGAGGACATCCTCCAGACCAGCGGGCGCTCTCGTGATTGTTGTCGGCAGAGAATACTACTCTCCAACGCCAGATGGATCGCACACAAAATGGATATATATTATATATATCCATATATATGCTACAAATACACACGGGACTGCTGCATGATGATTACTACTGAAGCCTGACTGAACACTCTCTCGTCCCAGAGGACAGCTAGCTAGCTAGCAGCTAACAGGGTAGGTGAATGTTGAAAATGCATCTTGTTGTCGTGTAAGGGCCCTGTTCATGTTACACAGACATTTTAATTGCATTTTGTGTCTGTTAAGATACACAAAGGCACTATTTAATTTATGCCCCCATAACTGCCATTTAGCAAAGTGGGAGCAGTGGGCATTAGCTGTAGCAGCTCCGTCTAGGTAGCTGCTATTGCGCTAATTGTTTTTTGCTATAGACAGGTCTCGCATAGTTATATTTAGCAAGATTAACGTAAAAATTGGCCAGAGTTCTCCTTTAAGCTCTCGCTGAAGCATGCTTTCTCTGATGTGCAAAACCAAACACACACACACATCGACACATACACGCTACTAAAGGTAGGGCCCCAATTTATTATAGGCTGACCCGAGCCTGGTCTATAGGCGGAAAAAAGCCTGCCCAAATCTACTCTGCCTAACTTGCAGGCCTCTAGTTTGTGTTCTATCGGTGTGCTGCACATAGTATTGTTTATTATGTCATTCTTGTTTCAGCACAGCAGCACCTGTTGCTGTCAGGCTGTTCTCATGAACCATTCGTACATATAGCTATAAAGCAATGCACTGTAGTTAATGTGTATTCAATGTAATTATTTCTGTAGGCTATGCATTACATTAACTGCTGCTGTATAAGATTAAGATAAGCTTAGGCAGGAGGTCGGGGTGGATAGGTGTTTCGTGTCCCATGGAAAACTCAAGACTTTGACCCAGGAAACACTTGTCAGTGTCCCAGGAGTACTACTTAAGGAGACCGCTGTTTAAATCCAAAGCACTATCTTTTGTCTAAACTTAACTGTAGCCGCATGACGATCACCTTTTGTTGGCTAAAGTTCACCGCAATGGCCATTGAAATGACTGTAACCTCCCAGTGCCCTGTACCCAGCTCACAGTACACACAGCTTTTCTCGACTAAATTTAACTGAAAAGACTGTGTAGGAGCCACATATTGTATATTGTTCATGGTCTCATTTATGTTGTTTGTTGATTATTGTGTTGTGCACTCATATATTGTAGGTGGTGGGTGTTTTCATCACGGTTTGAGCGGAAGTGATAACATATACGTTTGCTTCACCTGTTAGTTTTTTGGGCTTTGACAGAGAGGGGGGTGAGCCTGGGAGCGAACACTTTGTTGACCGCCGCACTAATGCACTTATTTCGACTCACAAAGATGACATTTAATCTCCGACTCAGCGTTCACATTCCATTCAGCGGTTGTTAAACTCGCTACATTATAAATATTGGCATCAGGATCATTTCAAACAGTCATAGCATCAGCAGTGGGAATATCGCAGTCTGCACTCAGCCGAATCATAGCACAAGTACTTTACCCTTTGCTACAGCGCAATACTCAACACATACATTTCCCCACCACTAAATGCCGAAATAACAACCACGACCCCATTACACAACCCAACAACAACAGCTCAGCAAAATTACAACCGGGTAGACATTCAGACGAGGGGGGTGATTGAGCGCACATTTGGGGTCTTGAAAAGCCGGATGTGCTGCTGGTGGTACAGGTGGAGCTCAATTTACAGTATAGTGGGTGGAGAAAGGCGCTGATTACCCGATGAACTGCAGGTTTGGTAAATATGACTTAAACTGATGTATCACAGCGTGCGCTTTCTGGCCATGGCGCTGATAACGCTACTTTCGCAAATGTACGTACATCTGGCCCTCAGTGTTTAGTCCCTCGCGGTAGCACTTTGTTGGACTGCTTACAGCTGCAACAGACTGCTAAACTTAACTGTCATGTGACTGGTTGGCGCGTGACCGTGAACAAATTGTTGTGCATATGTTTTTCATACAATATCATACCAACCTGTTCATGAAAATGTGTTGTGTCTGTGTGCCAGGCACTGTGGTTTTGATGTGTTCCATGTATACATTCCTTGACCTGATTACCTTTTTTTTCTTCTCTGCGACCCGCCGGAATAAGAACACACTATGTAAGCACACAGAGAGAGAGCTTGCGTAGCTCGGGGCTGTTACAGTTTAATGCCACAACATCGCCTACAGCTGCATCCCACCTGACTAATGCACTAATGTCACAACAGCATTGGTGGTGAGCAATTCATCCTTCAGGCTTCATTTTGTAATCTCTTCCTCTCTTTTCAGGTATACCACAATAAGACAGGCAGGCCATCACTCTCATTCTTACATCAGTGTGTGCTGCTCTACTACAAACTGCCAAACATAATTATAATTATGTAATTGTAATGTAATTACGTAATTGATGACTTAAATAACCATCTGTGTACCTAACCCTGGAGGAAAGACTTAATGGCATGCTAGATGCGAAACAACTTATTAAAGAATCATTCTTTACCCTGATCAATCAATCAAACAGACAACTAATATTAATCTTAGTTTTGACAGCTGGTCTGGTTTGATGCTACTTTATTTGCAGTACTGTGTGGGAAGCGTAAGATGCTAAGACTAGCAGGGTTAGCTACAGTATTTGATTCCCACTGGGCCACCCGTGAACAAAGTGGATGGGATTTTGTCAGCTATTGTGAGTCATTTTGGATCAAGATGTCCCACCAAATGGCATCAGAGTTATGACGCTGGCATCTGATTCATCAAAGGGGACAAATTGTCATGTACTGTCACTTTTGCCACTTTACAAATGTAAACAAGCAAGTCTGCTTCTACAGATTTGAGGATGCATTTTACTTGTGGTGTTCAGCATTCTTACGCAGCAGCAGTCACTGTGGCGCATACAATAATAAATACGTATAATACAAAGGTATTACAGTATTTTACTTTCCGTAGCTATATCCCAGCTAACAATTTTTGGTTCCCAGAACGTTCTGGGTTGTGGAAACGTTCCCTGAAGGTTAGTTTTTGGTTAGTTTGTGGTTAGTTTTTAGTCCCCATGGCAAGTTTTGTGAACGTTTAGGGAATGTTAGTTTTTGGTTCTGAGAACGTTCCCAGAACGTTCACATAACGTTGCAACCTTTAGATAACGTTCCCCTAACGTTGTAACCTATATATAACGTTCCCCTAACGTTGTAACCTTTAGTTATTACATGGCTTGGTTGAATTCTAATGTAGAATGCGGTCTATTATTTTCTTGATAACAGACCATTGCTAAGTATAACACACCGTTGTCATGCAAAAGCAGAGCGTTGCCATGGACGCAGTTCAGTTCACTCTGGAGGACAGCTATCAATCAATCCGCTGAAAGAAGTCTGGATAATTTATCAGCTGTGGCAAAAAGTGGGGAAACCTGGAGCAACTTCTGTCCTCCAATTCAAGCAATGACAGCAGATCTGGTGGTATTTCTTACATTCCCCTAACCTTTAAATAACTAACAACTGTGGTACCAATTTTATTATTACTTTAAACTGTCTGTGCATGAGCAGGAATGAATGAACAGGCAACAGGTAAACTTGATGGGATTTAAAACTTTAATATAAAATTAACAAAATACAAAAAATATTTAAAAAAAAACAATGGAGTGGGATGTAGAGTACAAATGTAGTGTGCAAAGATGCATATCAAAGAAAATATATACAAAAAATACAAGCTGCTCCCCCCCGCGACCGACACTGGATAAGTGGACAAAGATGGATGGAAAAAAATAAAAAATAGAGCTCCATGGTTTGGCTTAGTCTCTCTCAGCTAGAAAAGTTTGATATGTCATAGTAAGAATCAACACGTTGACAAAAGCAAGACTAATTGCCTTACTAACAACTCTGTTTTTTCACATCATATAGAAGAATTTCAATTTACCGTCTGTGTGGGGCAAACTTCAGTGCTAGCCCGATCAACTCCTCCACTCCTGCTGCAGTCAGCGTGGGGAAGCTCTTCTGTGAGGCCGCTAGAGTAGAAGTCAAAGTGAAGCAAAGTTACAAGTCAAACTAAAACTTCTTATCAGCCAAGCTAAGCATAATACTGATGTGAACAATAAAATAGCACATGCCTGTTATAACCCTGCATATAGTCAGGTCATGGAAGGCCTTCTTTGCCTTTCTTCCCTGCAGGCTATACTGCTTCAGCACATCGTTGGTTGCCACTCGCCGTAGCATACGCCGGACTGTAGAGCCTGAGGTCGGACCTCCAAGTGTTGCCAGCTAAAGTCGCTTTAAAACATATAGAAATACAAATTATACATGTGGAACAAAGTGGAGAGCTTGTACAACCTCATTTTGTAAGAGAAGTCAGTTATTTTATGATGATATTTGAATTTATGCAATTATATAGTGTTAATCTTAATTACCATTTTTATCCTCCTCTCCGGTCGACCGAGACTCCTGTCAAACTCCTCCAGCTCAGCGACTGTCGAGCAGGGCAACACCAACATGTCATCGCCTGGAGCAGAGGGACTTAACAGCTCATCCCTTTGCTTTGCCAGGCGGGCAATGGATGTCCTCACGGCTATGGAAAAATTAATGGTGTTTGTTTTAGTTGTTATACATTCAGTCCCTCCAGAAAAACGCGGAGTTTTTTTGTGATTGTTGCGGGCAAAAATCCTTGATTATGCGGCACGTTTTCTTAAAAAATGCGATGGAATATGCGGGATATTTATGCCATTTTATGCGATGAAAATGCGGGAACTTGGAAAAATTGCGGTTTGATGAAAAAGAGAAAAAAATGTGATTCCCCAACACTGTGTTCTCAGTAGGTGAAATTACGTCACTTCATAACGTTCCCATGGCAACAGGGGAAAATGGCTGCTCTTGTGTGAAATAAACGCAACATTTTTCAACTTTCTGCTGAGATATATGTGACTTTTTTGCAACGAAAATGCGGGGATTATGAAATCACGCAAGCCCCGCATATTTTGCGCGGAAATCGGCAATTTATGCGGCGAAAGTGCGGCGTATTTTAAAAAATGCGGCCCCCGCATAAATATGCGGACTTTGGCTGATTATGCATTGAATTCTGCGATCGCATAATCGCGTTTTTCTGGAGGGCCTGTACATTATAAACTTGCATATGTGAACAACTTAAAGGGATACTTCACCGCTGGAAAGCCTAATATATCTTTAAATTGGGTCACCTATGTAGCAGAAATGTGAAAGAAAAAATTTAATTGGTGCCTTCTAGGCCGAGAAAAGCCAGAAAATGTGTTTTTGGCTCATATGGATGAAAGACACCAAATCCCAGAATGCACTTCGCTTCGCTGCTTTGAGTCCACTCCCAAGCCACGCCTACCGCTTGACAGACAGACAGCGAGGCATTCAACTCAACTCAATGTGTTTTATTGTTATTTCAACCATATACACAAAACAACGTTTCATCGTGGCTCGAGTCAATTTAAAATATATAAATACACATTTAAAATATATAAAAACTACATTATATAATAACGACATACGAAACAGGCTACATTTACCGTGCACACACACATTATAGGCTCCGTAAAGTTCAGCTAAGCATACCAGCATTAGGCTTGGTGGGCTGTAAACACCGAGTATAAACACAGCCGTGAATTAGCGTGGAATGTCGAATGGTCGCCATGTAACAGTCACAAACTCCAGCGGTTAGCAGTTAGTTGGATACAAATCACCACATTTCTGCACCAGTCCGTGTTAACACAGCTCACCTTCATACAGAGCATCTCTAGCTCGGATTGTCGGAAAGCTAGCAGGCCTGGTAGCTGGACAGTCCGGTTCACTGTTGTTCAGCCATGTTTCCCACGAAAGCACAAAACACAGTCTCTGAACTCGCGTTGGGAGCATCGTTGAAGTTGGATGTCGTCCAGTTTGTTGTTTAATGAACGGACACTTGCAAGCAGGATTGATGGGACAGGTGGCCGGCTAGCGTTAGCTTCCCACCTAGCCGACGAGGATGTGCCCTACCCAGCTACGAGCGAGTCCGCCGGTCCCCGTGCTGGTCTCGGTGCAGGCGAAGCTCTCGTAGTGTGCCGATTATTCCGTCTGTAATAACGTTTCCTGCATATTCTCTGCTGTGTAGCGATGTATCCGGTGGTACACGTGCGGTAGTTTGAATGCACATCATTGTTGTAAAAGTTTGCTGCTGAGAAGTTCTCTTAATACATCCATGAGAGAGAGCCATAGACAGTAAAAGAAGCTCGGATTGTCGGAGGGCTAGCAGTCCTGGTAGCTGGACAGTCCGGTTCACTGTTGAGCAAAAAACACAGTCTCTGAACTCGCGTTGGGAGCATCGTTGAAGTTGGATGTAGTCCAGTTTGTTGTTTAATGAACGGACACTTGCAAGCAGGATTGATGGGACAGGTAGCCGGCTAGCGTTAGCTCGCTCTGGATGTGCCTTTTCCCAGGCTAGCGCTAGCTTCCCACCTAGCCGACAAAGATGTCCCCTACCCGGCTACGAGCGAGTCCGCCGGTCCCCGTGCTGGTCTCGGTGCAGGCGAAGCTCTCGTAGTGGGCCGATTATTCTGTCTGTAATAACGTTTCCTGCATATTCTCTGCTCTGTAGCGATGTATCCCGGTGGTACACGTGCGGTAGTTTGAATGCACATAATTGTTGTAAAAGTTTGCTGCTGAGAAGATAAAGCAGAGCCCTGTTTAGCGAGGATTCAAGATGGCTGACATTTCGTTTTTTTCCGGCCGAGATCGGCTAGCTTCGGGCGATGGGCGGGTTTAAAACATGCGGAAGTAGGTCCTACTACTGGTTGTAGTCTTTTGCTCTGGCCAAAAAATCTTCCGATGACGCAAAAATCGTCATTTTGCGTCATCGGAAGATTTTTTCCGGACCCCCCAGTGCAGATATCTCCTGTCTCAGGGGGATATGAGGGAGGGACGCACGGTCATTCAGAAATACTACCGGGTTTCTACTGATACAAAGCTGAATGCTAAATCGGTGAAGTATCCCTTTAAGTGAGTCTTCTTACCTCTCATTTCCATCACCATGGCTCCATGGCCTCTCTCTGTGTGATGACTCACCTCCCTCTGTGTGATGAGGTCTGTTGTTTACAACAACAAAAAAAGTTATGTTACTCTCAAGGTCCTTGTCATGAAATTGTATTTAATTGGAAATGGAAAATTCAAAGCAACTGTACCTTCAACTGGGTCCCAAGTTGAAGTGGCAGGCCGAGCTTGCGTTAAAATAGACCCCTCCAGCTCTGGCCGACCGGCAGGTTTCCTGTGTGGTGTTGACTCGTCTAAAAAGAAAGATATGAATATTGGTCAGGTCATTTATGGTAGGTTTCTTGCACATGCCACTGCAAAAGATGAACCTATGCTGTTACATTAGACAATCGCTAACAAAAAATAAACTTACATGCAGGTGGTGAAGGCAGTGACATCTGCTGACCTGAAAAAAGGCAGGAAGAGACAGGGACAGGGCTTCCAGACACACACTCCGTCCTGAATTGTTTATCTGGTTATGGAATGGATTCATCTGAAATAAAAGACCATACAATTTGTACTGATTGCAAAAACATATTTGAATTGTGTAAATAATGTAGTCTGTACTTAAGAGGTCTTACCATCACTTGAAGAATCCCCCATGAACCTCCTTGGGCATCTACACTGCCTTTTGTGGACGCTTGCATCATCTTTCGTCTCAATGCAGGAAGGGTCCATCAGCCACTGACATTTCTCCATCACTTTGGTGTAGAAATCTATGTTAAGAGAACAACGTTTTTGTGAGCCAGTAGCAGAACAAAGCAGTATTTCCATACATGGAAAAGTAGGTCACCTGTAGACAGCCAGATTTTCTTTACTACATATTTGATCCAGCTCTTGTTGGGCAGTAACATGATATGCACCAGGTTGAATGTCAGTAGTTCCATGGTAGGAAATATGACTCTGGATTCTTAAATGCATGCATAAATGTTAACTTACAGACAGGGCTGATTGCAAAAGAATATTTGAATTGTGTAAATAATGTAGTCACGGAGGTGTAATCATTATGTCATGCTAGTTAACCTGCAGTTTCGTGAACAGAGCTTCTCTTAAAACATCCATGGCTTTATCTCTCATCCATGTTACAGGCTTTACAGGATACAGCCCTCGGATGTATCGTAAGATAAGTGTTAAAGCCCCAGTGTGTAACATTTGTAGTTGTTCATTATCAAAATCTGTACTGCCCTTAACAAACTTCTCCTTTTTTTTTTATGAATATTGACCACCACCATCAATTCAAGTATTCCTATTGGCTTGAAATTTTACATTTGCGCTTACATGAACTGGGGTAGACGCTCCATAGCCATGTGCCATCTTGAAATACGGTAGCCCGTAAGGGACATACAGGCTATACTGCTCTGTATTTTGCGCTTTTCACTCAGTGGCACTGACTGTGACCGACTGTTTTCTTTAACTGTCTATGGCTGTGATGTATGCCAGGCAGGGAGGGGGAGAATGACTCACTGCCGGCAGATTTGAAAGCCTGTTGCATCTAAATTAAAACGACAAGGAGGAGCAAGGATTTTAAAAGGGACACCGAAGTTGCCTGCTTTCTTCTGCCTTTTTGTGTAAAAGTTTTATAGTTGCTACTTGCTTGGCTAAATATAGCATGGTTGTGCATAATGCTAGAACGACGTCTAGGATACTTTTCCTCGCGTCAATGATGAAAAAGGATTGTCTACCTTGTAACATAAACGTAATCATATGTGCCGTGATTTCCCTGGCAGACAACTCACGTCATGGATCTGTAACACAGACTAGCTACTAGAACAGCTGCGTGGAAACGATGGAGACACTAAGAGATCATTTCAGTTTCATTGACATGGTTCATGCTGCTCAGAGAAATATATTAAAAACACAAACCTCCGTTGCTTCTCTCCTACGCTGTAAACATCGCCTTACACTATTAATCTGGTACAATACACAGAATAACGATAGCACTGATACTTTACTAACATTAGCTTGCATATGTTTGGGAACCTGATAGCTGATGTTAGCAATGAAATGGTACCAAAATAACGTCAAACTAGTATTACACTGGAAGGAACACTCACGGACGGTTGTCGCTAATTTCGGGTTCGGCCACCGTAGGAGTTATAACGCACTCAGAATGGGGGGGTCTAGAAAGTAATATTCAGTTGTCATATACAATTTCACCACTAGATGGGAGAAATTCTTACACACTGGGGCTTTAAACCCCAAATCTACATCAGCTCTTAGGGACATATACGATATTAGCAACGTTAATGTTAAGCCGATAGCCCCGGCAGTTTTGGTAAGCGCTAATGACGTTACATCCATGTAAAAGGCTTTACAGCATACATACAGTCATCGCTCGGATGTATCATAAGATAATACCACAGATGTATTAATAGAACACATGGTGAATTAGCTGCAGCCTCCAATTTGGACGTGCATTCAGACAGTGAGTCTGACTGAGTTCAGCTCGACTCGCTGTATAATGCTGGCACCCATTTTAGAGCTTTCTTAAAGTTGTTTACCAAAAATCTCTCACCTTGTTGTCCAGGTTCCTTATGTCGTCTAAAACATCACCGAGGGAAGTCTCTGTCGCCAACTTTGATGTAGCTATCCATAGGCGTAGCAGCGCTCACGGCATAGCTAGCTAGCTGTTTCCCGCGTTAGCATTCGGGCTAGCACTGCTAGCCTAGCAGTCTTGAGCGGTGGAAAGTTTTTTTTAGCTACTGTTGACGGTCGACAATGTCTTTCTTGGTATCTTTGTGCTACCTTGCGCTATAACACCATCAGTGAGGTGTAGTCTATGAGGTGTAGCATATGTTTGGCAGTATTTTAGTTTAAATTTGGGACCAAAACGAACGGAGCTGAATACTCTTTGTGTGCCACATGGATGTAAGACAACAGTGTGCCGGTGCACAAGCACAAAACTATTGTTTTTTTAGTTAAATTGATATCAGCCTAAAAAGAAATATATTTTCTTGCTATGCTATGTTTATCTTACTTTGCTACATTTTATAAGACCAATCATTTGAAGCTGGTTTGAATAAACATTTTCACAACCGCACTCAGAACAACCCAAAACAACCAAAAACAACCAAACGGGAACGTTGTGTGGAGGTACAGTCAGACCCGTCGCCAGACCTCAGTCTTAAGGGGGGCATATGAAATGCATGGGAGGGCACAATTATTATTAGCCTACAGTAGGCCTACGTATATTTATAATAATCAATTTGCCTATAATCGCATACTCTATTCGCGCAGCACGTAATCATCACGTTAAACATAACCAACAGCAATATGACCAGGCAGCCTATAGCCTACACCACATTACACAAAAGCAATGTTATGAATATCCATAAAACACTTGACTATACAACGTATTAGATGTAACACCAGAAGCATCTCTCAAACATTGCATTTTAAAGCAGTCAACAGAGGGATATATGCATTGCCATGAGACTGACAGACACACACACACACACACACACACACACACACACACAAAACCTACCGGTACTTTGAGTGGAGGCAGTGCTCTCTCCTGTCCCTCCTGTCAGTACAGCTTATTAAGCCCTTGCCTGTTTCTATTGCATGTTTCCAATCATTAAATCCCTTAAGATCTGAATTTCCTGCAGGCATAACAAACTGCGGAGTCCTTTTCCACCGAGTATTCAAGCCAGTCCCTGTTTTTTTAACCAAACATTTTGACTGGATATTTCCTCAACACAACCTGTTTGGGTTTGTCCGTACCGAGGTCACTCACACCCACTGATTCAACAGGCAGTTGTGGCCCAAATGCTGTCCCAGTCGCGGTTGCACTTGACCTGCAGGTCCTGCTAGGCCCAGGGTCGGGCTCCACGGAGCTACTAGCATCAGGCTCAGACGGTCATCCAGGGTCCTTCTCCAACTAGGCTACAACATCAGGAGGCGTTGGTGTCGTATCCAATTTGGCAGAAGAGACTGGTGGGCTTTTCAACCACTATGGATATCCATGACAAACTGAAGCAAATAAGCCGGCGAAAACTCATCCAGCTTTCAAAAATGTGTGGTAACTGTTGAGCGGCTACACTGACGTAGGCTACGTCACGTACGTAGCCTAACTTTCGTTTAGTAAGGCCGTGACAGGCTGTTGCAGTGTAGATTCCCATCAATCAAACAAAATCACACCATTGTTTCTTTATATTTTAATGTTTTAATGATAAAGAATGCAACATTAATGCAACACAAAATTAGCAACTATGATAATATAAAATCAAAGTAATTTTTTAAGAGATCTGTGCCTCAAGTGGGGGGGCACAAGCATTTTGGGGGGCGGGCCCGGCCCCCTATGGCCCGCCCATAGCGACGGGTGTGGGTACAGTGCAACCACAGGAGAACGTTTCAGTGGTTGGGTCCCCTAACGTTTAGGGAATGTTAGAACCCTGAGGGAACGTTCCCTAAATGTTACTTTTTGGTTTGGTTCACACTAACCTTTAGAGAACCAAAAACTAACGTTCCCTAATGTTCCCTAAACATTTTGTGTTAGTGGGGATGGGCCAGTGGTTCATGAGAACAGCCTGATTAGTACTGTGCTGGCAAGTAATTTAAATACATTGGCCCTCATTTATGAAATGACCGTACGACAGAAAGCAAGCCAGTGCACGGTAATCTCCACGCAAAGCTCGGCATTTATCAATATGGACGTGAGCGGAGGCTACGATCAAATCTCACGGCAAGTTTAAACTCCTGTATGCACATTTTTGAGTCAGTGTACACTTGCGGTGCAGCATACAGTATAATCAGTTTACCAGGAGAAGGAGAAGTCATCAGTTGATGACTTATCAGCAAAGGCAGATCTGGCTCTTTTAGAAGACCTTTATGCGCCGGTACAACAGTGCACATGTACGCACATGGGCCACGGTAGAGCGCTCCATCGGATTAAGGCCAGATGGCTCTACTTGCATTAGCGGGGGGGGGGGGGGGGGGGGGGGCTATACACGCCAGAAAAAGTCTGCAACATTGTTTTAGGCTGTGGGGTTCTGCACAACATCACGCAGGAAAACAGGGTGCCATAAATGTAGTGATGGAGCCAGATGACCCGATGCCCATAGAGCAGTGTCCAGCCCAGCCCCAACTGGGACTATACAAAGGAGACGGGATGTTATTCCTCACTTTTAGAAGGTATAGTGTTATGTTTGGCAATGATATTCAATACAGGAATGACGATGCACAACATTTTTATTTATTCTTCAGGTTTTCGTTTCTCTTTTAAAGTGTCGTTGAGTGCCACAAGTGAACGATTTATTTCTGCCATTGACTGACATATTTCGGCCCCTCTGCTGTCAGGAGACAGGGTTGGGGTGCTGGTCCACCATGGGGGGCGGAGGACACACGCTCTCCCTCACAGCTCACGGTTGCCTGGCTCTGACTCATGAAAAAAGACACTGCATAAACTCCGCTACTGTGCATTTATTTAAATATAGGTACACCATGTAGGCCTAAGAGATTGCAAAATAAGACTTTATATTACTATTAGGACTATAGCATACATATGTCAAGGATGTATAAATTAAATAAACTTCAGCTGGAGTCCAATTTACCACGGCAACACTGTTGACCGCATCAGTGATCTCTTGCCATTCCACATTCTACTCCAGCCTTTAATACCAGTTCTCAGGCTGCCAAATACTCCACACGTTAGTGCAAATGAACGTGAGATATCAGGGTTTCAGTCTCCACCTCTGAAAAGTGACGCTTCTCAGCCAGATTACATCTCGCCATGTCGTAAATTGTAGGGGCGAGGCCTCAAAACCCAGAATATATTGGGGTGTGGTATTTAAATTACGATTGTTTCCAGCCGTTGCATTTATCAATGTCAATGTGACCATTCTTACACTCTGATTGGTGTTTCATGAATCACACGTGAAGCCTGACGTAAGATGATTTCTGCACTCATATCTGCGCTGGTTTACGTTAGGTTGATAAGTGAGGGCTAGTATGTGCCATCACCAGTGTTGTAGTCAAGCCCACCTAAACTGAGACCAAGTCATCACCAAGACCAGAGTGTATCAAGACTGAGACAAGACCAAGACTTAGTCAAGACCAAGACCAGAACAGTGTGAGTCCGACACTGCATGACACGATAAAATGTATGCAAACCACAGGCACTCCTCAAATTGATCTGAAAGATTCACATTCCCATAAAAAAAAACACGAAACACAAATTAATATTCTTCTTCATTTACCTCTTTCATTGCCATAAGTGTACCTGAGAAATGCCTTGATAAAACAATCAAAAAGCAGTGGTGGCCTTGACCGGTCATGAAATAAAATCCCAAGTCCTCTTTATCTGAGACAGAGACAAGGCTTGCGGTCGATTCAGAAACAAGATGGACACCTTCAAAAAGTGGTCTAGAGACCGATCTTCAAGTACTACAACACTGGCCATCATTACATAATGCGGTGGTAAGAGGTTGTGGACATTTAACATATTTCTGTGAGATCAGGTTGGCCTACAATCAGGAATCCACGTGTTTTGTTTAGTTACAAGTGTTGTAATGGCAAAAATACTTTTAAAGCACCTTCTTTTATTAGGATTAATCTATTTACTGTATGTGTTAACTTAGAAAATGGTTTCTAACAAATGAACAGCTAAAACTATAAACTTTGATTAACTGAAGACTGAAGTGTCTTTTTCGCGAGGTCTTTACTGACGTGTGTTTAGAACAAGTTTAGATTAGGCACCGTAAACAATATCCTACAGTGTCTCTAAAACAGTTTTGTTATTCCCCAGCAGCTGAGACTGCGTAGGTGTTTATGTCTTCTCGTTTCAACAGGCCAATTTTTTGGACCCAAAAAATACACTGGCTTCCTCTCTGGCTTTGAAGGAAGCCAAGGAGGGGGGTTGAAAGTGACCATTTGTTGTTCTGTATATTGTGACTGTCTGCTTGAAGGTGAATCAGAGCGCTCTTGCATAGCCACCGAGGTGGCTGTGTTACAGCGTTTTCTCCATTTGCAAATGAGAATAAACACTCAATAACCAGACTTTGGTTTCTGCTCGATGGTCTTCATTTGTTTCACTACAAGCTTTAAACCTTTTATTTACTTACACCGTGTTGACCCGAATAACTTCCACCACAGTGTGCAAGCTTCACTGTGAGGATAGGACGTCTGGGGGCTGCGTGCAGTCAGGAACTGTGCTAAACTAGGTGTTTATAGTCACTTAATCCCTAAAACAGGATGGCTGCTTTAAAAACACTCCTCGCTATCTCTTTCTACATGATTAGAATACAGAAGACGGGATGTGCGGGTGTTGAGGCTTTGCAGTTGACTTTCAATTTACATTAGGCAAAATGTATACATTTTATTTGACATCTTTGTACTGGGTGAAGAAATACACGCTTTAGGATATACACTAGGTCTTAAAATTAAAATGTAAGTCAGATCAAAATATCCATTAAATTCCACGCAGTCCATTTAATTGCCAATCTGCATTGTGGTTCCATTTACA
Source organism: Gymnocephalus cernua (assembly GCA_023631565.1). NCBI lineage: Eukaryota > Metazoa > Chordata > Actinopteri > Perciformes > Percidae > Gymnocephalus > Gymnocephalus cernua. Next base: position 30,362,325 of record CM042441.1, on the reverse strand, counting down.
GAAATAATGGTGATTAACATACTTAGTGTGACTTCTATCTAGTTGAGGATTACGAGTTGATAATTTCTGACAAATTTCAAAATCAAATTTTATGCTATTTCAGGGCAAAGGATTAGTTAGAGGTCTTATTTTTTATGTCACTTCATACTAGCTCGACACCACCACCTCTTTCCTTTCTTCCCCTTCCTGTATTTTACTTCACTTTAGTCTATTTAGTTGTGCTTCTTTCATTGTCTTTAAGGTGTAGTGTAATTGTTCTTGCTCTTGTCTGCCTTTTTTATTTTTCTGCTTCCATTTGCAAAGAGGCAAACAGGTGTGTGCAGGATGTGGGAAGATTGATGGTTGAATTGAGCTTTATTGATCGGAAAAAAGACGGAGGCCCTGGGGCTCCTCGTCCACTTCTTTACCCTTCTGTCATTTCTCTCTGGTTTCTGTCTTTTATTTTGAGAATTTCCTTGATCCACCTTGATACACCATGATACACTGTCTCCTTAGTCACATTGGTGGTAGTCTGGCTCAACGAATGTGCTTTGCTGAAGCCTCACATCAATAAATCAAGGATCCTAGTGGCCTGAGGGTAGAAGCTCCTCCTGAGCATCTTAGTGCTGGCCTGGTGTATCCGGTACCTTCTACCCGACCTCGACAGGAAGAAAAGGAGATGACATGTCTCTCCCCTTCTACTGTTTGCAAGGGCACTGTTGCTGGATCCAGGGCTTAGCACCGCACAGGAAGGATGGAATTGGTTTAAATAAATGCCAACAAGCCATAGCTTGTATTTTTCCACTATCCCACAATAGATAAGGGAAGTCGCTAGGCCATACTGCAGCACTGACACAGCACTATGGCGATAAGTCTGGCAATGCAAGACTACATTGGTGTAAACTGGCCTTTAGTTTTTAAAAGTTAATGGAAGGCAGAGCCTTCAGCTGTCAGGCTCCTCTCCTGTGGAACCATCTTCCAGTTTTGGTCAAGGAGGCAGGCTCCCTCTCCACGTTAAAAAGTAGTCTTAATCCAATCCAATTTTATTTGTTAAGCGCTTTAAAACAACAAGGTTGACCAAAGTGCTGTACAAAAGAATATATATATATATATATATATATATATATATATATAGTGTTCGACCGATACGGATTTTTTAGTACCGATGCCGATATTCTTACATCAGCCTTAGCCGATGTCCCAAAAATAGCAGAGAAACACGTCGGCATTACTTAATCCTATGACCAGTGTTTGTATCAGCTAAGTGTATGGCAATATTTCAGCTAAGTCAAACAGTTAAAAGATACTTTGAAAGTTTAAAACTCACCGTTGTCTTAGCAGAGTTCCAGCACTCTGCTAGTGGGGGAACGGCAGTGCATGGTCTGACTGCATGTGAATGGAAGCGTCCCTAGCAACACAGAGCTGCTTTTGTGGATGCCCGACTGTAAATAATGAAAATCGGTGAACGCAGCAGCCGAATCGGTCGATCACTAATATATATATATATATATATATATATATATATATATATATACATATATATATATATATATATATATACATACATATATATATATATATACATACACATATATATATATATATATACACATATATATATATATATATATATATATATATATACACACACACATATATATATGCATTATATATATATATATATATATATATATATATATATATACACACACATATATATACATTATATATATATATATATATATATATACACACACATATATATATACACATTATATATATATATATATATATACATTATATATATATATATATATATATATATATATATATATATATATACACACACATATATATACACATTATATATATATATATATATATATATATATACACACATACATACATACACATACATACATACACATACATACATACATACATACATATATATATATATATATATATATATATAAACATCATACATAAAAGACAAAACATTATGACATGAATAAAAAATAGTAAAATAAATATATACACAAACATATAAATAATAAAAGCTGCGCAATAAAAGCAATCCAAGTAAGTAATTAAATGAAAGAAATAAAATCAGCATACTAGGTGTCAAAGGCCAATAGGCCATAGAGAAGAGATGGGTTTTAAGACGGGATTTAAAATCAGACAAAGAGGCCTGTTTAATGTGCAGAGGCAAATCATTCCATAATTTAGGAGCTGACACAGCAAAGGCACAGTCGCCTTTGAGCTTCCTCTTAGTTTTAGGCACACTCAGGAGCAGCTGACCATCTGACCTGAGAGTGCGAGTTGGCATGTAAGGGCACAGAAATTCAGAGAGGTAGGGCGGAGCAAGACCATTCAGGGCTTTAAAAGCAAATAAAAGAAATTTAAAATGGATCCTAAATTGAATAGGCAGCCAGTGGAGTGAGGCTAAAATGGGGGAAATGTGCTCATGTTTACGTGTGCCAGTTAAAAGACGTGCAGCAGCATTCTGTACCATTTGGAGACGAGCGATAGAGGACCCACTTACCCCCATATAAAGTGCATTACAGTAATCCAGCTGCGTGGTAACAAAGGCGTGGATTACCGTCTCAAAGTGCTGTCTCGATAGTATTGGCTTTATTTTGGCCAGCTGCCTCAAGTGGAAGAAGCTTGATTTAACAACAGCCTTGATCTGACTGTCAAACTTGAGCTCCGGGTCCACTGTAACCCCTAGGTTTCTGATGCTAGGTTTAATGTACTGGGCCATGTATGAACCCAGATCTACGGGGGGGACCCAGTGGTGCCACCAAAAACCATCACTTCTGTCTTTTCGTCATTAAAATTTAAAAAGTTCAGAGACATCCAGGCCTTTATGTCTTCGAGACACTGAAGTAACAATTTGACAGAGTATGCATCTTTCTTTTTGAGAGGCACATACATCTGGCTGTCATCTGCATAACAGTGGAATGAAATGCCATGCTTCCTAAGTATAGAACCAAGTGGTAGCAAATATACACTCAAAAAAAATTTCATTGGATGAACATGATTTAATCATGCCACCTATATTCCATCTAAACAAACCAAGTTAAGTCAACCAACCTTCATCATGTCATTTAAACACAGTATACATGTGTTGGTTGAACATAATAGTAGTGTTTGCATTCAACTCATTTGCATCTTGTTGAATTTATATGTTTGTTCTTAGTTAATTTAGTTAAATCAATTTGAGTATATTCTACATTTGTCAAATACTTCAGTAGAACAAAATCCCACCTTGACATATCAACTCATATAAGGCTTGTCAGTTATAGTAATGTGAGTGTTGTTGAATGAACTGATGTCAATCTTGTTGGTTTAATTAGTGTGGTTTTCGTTACTAGGACAATAATGTATCGTATGCATACAAAACGACAACATGCAAATCCATTTTACATTTTTATTAATATAACATTGATCTCATAAAACAGTTTGCCTGCATTACACACACACAGCCAATTGTAGCAAATGGCTACTGACTAACTGGGAACAATTTACCAGATAATGTAACAAGATTTTCCAATACAAATATCAGAATAGTGCCTATAATCCTGGCATCGGCAAGTACTGGAGTTTATGCAATAATAATGCAATCCAATACGTAATTTAGCAAAGAAAGAAAATGTACTTTAAAGCTGTTACACTCCCTGTCAAACTACATAAAAGAAACTTCTATGGCATTCATGGTTTGTGTATGACCACAAAAAGTTTAACCTGGGCCACATACAACAATGCAATAGCAATACTATCCCATCCATTACAGGCATAAAAGCTGTTAAAAGATAAAATGTAAGCATTTTTAACACACTGTTATGGGATCGGTATGTGCCGATACTCAAGTTTGGGTATCTGAATTGGCAAGGGAAACATTATATCGGAACATCTCTAAATTTAACGCTTCTTCTGGAAAAGTACAAACATGTTTTTCACATAAGTAGAAATATCTCAGTCCTGCTAAAAGATTGTTTAACTTGTAAACTAAAAGTCCTTGTAGATATGAAAACTAGGAAAACAAAAACTGCCTTTTTTGCTCCATGAGCTTATTTTTTGGGAAGTGTGCTTGGGACAACAACCTATTCCCATCCAGATTCATGAGAAGCCTCTGCATCACTTGGAAAGTGCATTTGAGCTCTGGTGGGTAACTTCACATTTTTACAGTCTGTCCATTTGAGCAAACCAAAAGTCCTTGTGAAAACTAGGAAGCAAAAAAATAAAAGAAAAAAATCTGCATAGTAGACTTCCACTTTGAGCAACTTTACTCCATGAGCTTGTTTTTTAGGAATTGTGCCTTGGACGACAACCTCTGCCCATCCAGATTCATGAGAATCTTCTGCATCACTTCGAAAGTGCATTTGAGGTCTGCTGGGTAACTCAGGTTCAGACAGTATATTAGTCCAAATAACAAAGCACAGGCATCCCCAATGTTTCCTAATTCACGGAGGACCTCCACACCTTCGATCAGGACACCAATGTCCTCTGGGTTACCTTCAGGCTCCGCGCCCTCCTTCAGTATGACATACACCCCCATCACAGTTTGCTCCATGGAAGCACTGGCCTCGAGGTCTGTGTTCTGTGGGATGTAACAGGTAAAATGTTTTATGTGTGCTTGAAGCTATGATGTCAATTTAAGCTCTGCACAGAATAGATTAAAATGGTCCGTCCAAACTTACATAATTAAAGCACTTATGAATATTACAATTAATTTATACCAAGTCCGTTCTGAAAAAACGCAAATTCCTGTTACACACTGCACCTTAAATACCTCAACTTAAAACCATTCATTTCTCCTCTGAATTTATCATACCAAGTAGGGATGTAACAATACACTCAACTCACAAATTAACGATTTAAAGTTCACGATACGATTTTCTCACTACTTTAACGAAATTAAATGACTAAAAAAACATTCCTTTTTTAATTAAATTGTGCAAATCAAGAGATGTGTCCTCTTACCAAAAGTGCAACTGAAATAGTATTTTATCTTAAAAAAAAAAAAAAAATGACTTGTTTATTGCTAAGGCCATATGGTTACATTTACATTATTTAAAATTAACTGAACAATTTTTCACCACTCATTTGCTTTTTTTAACAACAAAAAGAAACAGAAGGGTATAATATTGAATGCAACACAAGGTTATGGAGCAGGACCCAAATGCAACACCAAGTCCCTTATCCAAATCTGGCTACGGTGTCTCAAAGCGCAGCAAGTCTCCTCTGTCTCTTTAGCCGCAGACTGTTACACGTCCCGGAGTTGGAATCCTTTCCATTGAAATACAGTCACACGAAAGACCATTTAACCCTGATTAAGCAAGCTAAGGTTACCTTCTGTATGTTAACTGACGTTAAGAGCCAAGCCCTAGGCTGTTGCATCGCAAATTTCTTTTCTTTTATCTCAAACGGTTGTAATCTTAACACATTTAAAATAGATTTTTTAACTGATTCACGATGCATTGTTACATCCCTAGAAGCAAGTAAATATGTGCTCTTTTCAACTGGTTTACAGCTTCTTTGCCAAACATACGCAACTCACCATGTAATCCTTCACAAGTTTCTCGTGGTCTTCGTTCAAGTAGATGCACAAGGACTTGAGGACACATGCTCGTCTCGTTTGAATTGTGTCGTCCTGAGGAGAAAAAAAAGGAAACTCCTTTAGGCAATATTCTTTATTTTTGAGAGTATTTTAAAAAGGCAACACATGGTGCTTTTTGAGTCCTACCCAAAAGGTTTACCATGGGATTTTATCCTTTACTTTAAGATCTCAGCTGACGTAATATAATAGCAGCTGCACACCAAAGGTATGAAGTAACGAATTACATTTAGTCATGTTACTGTAATTAATACTTTTGTGTACTTGTACTTTTTTAAGTATGTTTTAAAATCTGTAATTTTACTTTATAGCACATTCGTAGATTCGAGTAGAAAAAATAAATAAAACTACTGCAGTGTATGATGGACAGAACAAACTGGCGCTGTAGCATTCCAGTCTAAAAGAAGACAGGGCTGATGCCATTTTTATTTTTCAGGTCCTAATGAGGTTCACAGACCAACTTAAGAGCTTGTTGCCACTTCCAACTGTAGTTCTTAAGCTTAAGCTTTTTATTACTTCTCTGTTGACGCATTTCCTTTCTTCTCCCATTACATGTCAGAGCTCAATTTACTGTTGACATTCTTAGCGTCTTTACCAACTTACAGTACAACACAAAATAAAAGCACTATAAAAATTATAACTTTATAGATTGAACAATACTTTGTATTGGGTCATTTACAGGTGCTAAAAATCACAAGTCAAACCCCACTGCTGCATATCTATCTTACAGTGTAATAGACAGCACTCAGCACTATTCCAGTTTGCAAAAGCAGAGCACAAAGCAGGGACAGAATCAGAGAAGATAAACTGCTGAGCACAGGGACAACATAGCAACTAACTAGACTCCATTCAGGAGAATAACTTCGTTGCTACCCCGTGCTCAGCTGTGTATCTCTGATCCTTCAAAAAGGTTGAGTGCTGACCACATTCTACTGCAGGTAACACTTATTAGTAGGCATAACTAGTGCAGTATCTCTTAACACCCCACTAAAAAAAATAACTTTGTACCTCCCTCAGTCTTTTAGATATGGGTCAGAGTTTTATTTTGTTATTGCAATTTAAATTTAGTAGATTTTTAGATGAGTAATTTTACTTTTATAATTTATGGTACCTTTTAATTAAGTAGAATATTTTAGTACACTTCCGAGCTGGGTTGAACACTCTTAAGAACATTGTACTATAAAAAAAAGTGTATAAGCATAAATCAACACATTTCAAGACAAACCTTGGAAATCTCCACCATGACATTTCTTATTTTCCTTCCAGCTGCTCCACCTTTGCCTCGAAATATCTCCATCAGGCGTGGCGAGTACTGGTCAAGAGCAGCACAGAATGTAGAAAGTAGAGGTAAAGTGGATATGCGATGGAACTCCCTATCGATCTGGAAATCATTAATGCATATGTCACTAACCCTGTCAGAACATCACAACAACAAACGTAAGCACACACAAGACAATCACCTCTCTCGCAGTGAACAGAGCTGGCCATCTGCTTTTGAAGTCTGCAATCAAAGGCTCTCCTTGAAGGATTTCTTGCCTCCTGTATGAGAAAGTCTTCTCCATTTTCAACTTCACGATATGCTCATTGTTCCTCTTTTTGATTTCTGAAAGCAGTGCGACTCTCTCTTTCTCCAGACTCTCAGTGGTTTCTCCTTTTGGATGCTGCGGACAGTAATTGACTTCTGCCCTTCTTGGTTTTTTCACATTCGACGCTGCCAAACGCTTGTCTTGGTTCTTGTTCTTTAGTGAATTTATCGTCACTTCAGGGCATCCTAGGCCTCTCAGTTTGGACCGTAAGTTGGCCATTTTGTATTTAAGGCTAATCTTCCAGCCATAACAGCCATTGAATGATCCTTGCTCTCTCAGACAAGGGTGCTTTTTTACAAGTGCTTCTGCAACGTCATTAAGATCATTGTCAGTTGGATAGACTTTGAAATTAAGAATTTCTTCAGACAGTCGTTCCAGAATGTGAGATTTCAGCTTTGGTGGCAGGCTCAAATAAGTTCCACTTGCACTGCATTCAGCATTGGCAGTTTCCAGTTGTAGTTCAGACTCATAGTTGAAGGGAGGGACTGTAAAAACACTTGGCCACATGTGCAACCGTGTAGATGGCGATGACCCCGATGATGAAGCAGGCTCTGTATTATCCGTGTCAACCGAGGAGACTGATGAGGAATCATTAAGGCTCTGGACTGCTAGAGGTTGACGCATCATTGAGTCGTCTTCTGAAGAACTTTGCAAGTAGACCACCTTTAAAGTCGCTTTGTCATCAATTTCAGATATCACGGACAGATTTATGAACTCCTTTCCAAAGTCAACATCTTGATATTGAAGACGAATATCTTGCTCTATACCAAAACTAGTCTTTATAGTCTGGTACAATTCTTCCATGGATCCTGGTATCCCTGCTGGCAGGATTAGCTTTCTGGCATCATCTTCACCCAGAATGATCCTCAGTCTCATAGGATGGCTCATTGTGGAGACCTGAACACACAAACAAAAAACAACAAAAAATAAATCCCTTTTATGACAAACTGTGCCTTGTAATGTTAAATCTATTTGACGGGTACAATACACATGTCCTTAGCATTAACAGAGTAGGCTAAGTTAATTTTCCTATGTCCCTCCCTCAGCAGGAGTGAGACTAACATCTTTGTGGAAAGAAAAACCTAACACTAGGGCTGTGCAATTAATCAAAATTTGATTTGATTATGGTTTTGCCTCCCAATGATGACAAAAATAGAATAATCGAGAAAAATTATTTAGCTCATTAGGTTTTGCAAATAAACTTATTTTCTCTTGTGTTCTGAATGAAAAAAAAAAAGTTTCAATAGGGCAAATTAAGGCAAAGTTTATTGTTGGATGTGTTTTTTACTGTTGATTTATTTTACTTTTAACACAAAATCTTTCCAGAAATCGAGTAATTGTGATAAATTATCGTGATTTCAATATTATTTTTTTAAGATTATTTTTTCGGCATTTATAGGCCTTTATTTGGATAGGACAGCTTAGACTTGAAAGGGAAGAGAGAAGGGGAATGACCTGCAGCAAAGGGCCACAGGTTGGAGTCAAACCTGCATTCGCTGCATCGAGGAGTAAACCTCTATATATGGGCGCCCGCTCTACCAGGTGATCTAACCAGGGGCCCGTGATTTCAATATTGACCGAAATAATCGTAATTTTATACTTATGTAATTTAGTAGTATAGAAACCCCAACACAAGACTAACTGTAAAACAACACAATTTCACAACATTAAAACACCAACAATAAAAAAAGAAATCACAAAATTAGGACACCACCACAACAAAACATTAAGATAACTGAGTTTATGCGTGATGGCTACATGATTGGGTTGATTGTGGGGGAAAATACTTACAAAATTCCGTATTACTCCCATTTTCCGTGCAAGTTAGGGTGTCTCTTTAGAGAAACCAGACGCAGGCCTCCCACTGAATAGGCAGCTAACGGGTAGTCATCAAGTAGTTCCCCATGCGCAATCAGAGCCACCTCTTTCACATGTGATGTGTCCAGTTCAAACACTCTAAAATGCTCTCTATACCAACTGGAGAACTTTTTCACAATAAAATGGATCTGACCTTGCAAAACACAAATCTGCAGAATTTCAGCTAACTCTGGCATACCAAATAATTGCCCATGGACAAGAATCATTCCCTTGTTGTAATTCATACCATTGTATGAAACACAGTTTGTAATGTGGACATCGTTCTCATCTGGTAGTCGTTGCTTAATAGCAGCTGCAATGTCACTTTGCAAAACATCTACTGGTACTGATGAGACACGCGTTACCACCAAAGGTGTCCTATGATCAAGAGAGTGCAAGTCAGAGGCAATCACAAGCTGATGTTTTCTGGCAAGTGTGAGAGGTATGTTTTTAAAACAGTTGGTATGGCGAGCAATCTGTTTTAAGACACTATGTTTTGCCTCAAATCTTAATGTCCATGTATGGACAAGAGGGCCAAAAAGGCGAATCAGAACAGCATAGTGCTCCAAAAAATGATGTTTAGGGAGAAGATTGTTATTGGGAAAAAGCTCTTGGTATCTCTGACGATGTTCATCAATTTTGCACTCAAGGTAAGATACTGACTCAGCAGTGTGGACAGGGGCTACAACAAGCTCCACTATGTCTTTGAGATCCAAAATAACATGCCATGCAGGTTCATCCTCTGGCACAAGTGGACCAACGATTAGAGGTAACAATCGAAGTAGAGCCCAATTCTCGTGTGCGTTTCCACCAATGCTTTTTTTTACTGAGAAAGTCTGAGGTATTGCGTGAGGCCTATTTGTTTTATCTGCCCATTTATACTCAAAAGTCTGGATCAAATTGTTAAGTTTTTCTAAACTGAAATACTTTTTTGAAATCAAAAGAGAAAAACAATACGCTAGCTCTACAGGTATTATGCCCTCAAATAGATCATGGGCAAGATCAGGAGGGTAGCCTGCAGTAACATGAAAATGGGAGAGATTCTTACTCAACACACATTCACGTTTAACACCATAGCATGCACTTGCTTTTTCCAGTGCACACTTCAAATGTGCTTCATGGAGTTCCCGCGTTCTAAGCTCAAAACGACTAGCTGTCATCAACTGAATTTCTGTTTTGTTAGCTGTACAGAATCTACAGAAGTATTCACCAGAGAAACTTTCTACAAAACCTGCCAGGCCATGGGCCCCCAGGTTATCAGCTATAACACAACTGACAGTGCCTTTGATACACTCATTCAACTGACTGATGAACACACCATGTTCCTCCAAAATTACCAGATCTTTCAAAAGTGGATTCAACACTTCTTGGAAACCAAATTTCCTCAAATCATCACTTTTACAAAGAACAGCCAAATAAATTGATGATAGAGCAGAATGAGAGCCAGGCGGTAAATTGTCTAAGACCCAGTATACCCCACAAAGCTTATGCTTCTTGCGCGAAGTCCCAAGAGGATTACAAACCTCAAACTCGTCAATATAAAGTTTAATGGAAATTCTCAACTTATCAACTGCTAGAAAGCTATTTCTTTTATAATTTTCACCATCTCGAAAAGACCTGTAAACTCTCTGATCACCATGCAAAGCTTCTGTGCTTTCTTGAGCTGTATGTTCTTCAATCACTTTATCCAGTAATTTATTGTGACTCAGTATTTCCTGCAATAACTGTAATAATGGAACATATTGAAACAACCTCCTTTGTTCTACAGATAAAACATACTCAACAGGCTCTACAACTCTAAAATGTACCTTGTAATATTGTTTTCTTTTATGAGATGTGGCAAGAGGGCCGCACTTTTCAAAACTTTTAGTGACAGGGTGAGAAACACACACAGAATTTGCAAGTTCTTCGACAACTGCCTGACCAATATTGAGGTTATGCCTTTTAAAAATGTCAGCAATTGTACACTTTGTGACAGGTACACTAGCTAAACTTAAAAAATGTAACTCCTCCAATAACTCATCTAATCCTTTTGCTGGAACATGAAATATATTTTCTAATTTTAACAAAATTGCTGCTATTTTCCGCTCAATTACTTCTGGCAGATTTTCAACAGGTTCACTATCACTTTCCGTCACTGTCTCAGCCTCAACTTCATCAAATGATACATCAGTAGTACAGCTAGCCCCCACACTATCAGAGGCTTCTCATACTTGGACACGGTTCACAAAGTTAACTACACTGGTTTTAAAATCTTTTAGTGTGTGTGGATGATGCTTTCTCTTTTTGTGTGTGTAAAATGTACTGTAAATATTTGTCTGGAAAGAGCATCCAAGAAATACACAACCAACTGTCTCACAACTATGCAGATGTGTCCCAATATGAACAAAAAAATCTCTTTCAGTAGAGAGGTCACTACATTCACATACCTCACATTTAAAGGTTACTGAATTCAAAGCCGTCTGTGTAGGTTGTGATGAATGAGCTTTATAAACATGGGCGTGGAGTCCAGTCCAGGTCCTGAATGTGCATGGACAATTTACATATATGCAGTGATATTGTTGGCCTCTCCCATAATGATGATGTAGTTTATAATGTTTAAGTAATTTGTACCTCGTACTCTCTCTGGTGGCACAATGTTTGCACTGCCACATACACGTCACTGAAAGAAAAAGAACAAAAAGGTTAGCAAATGTTTTTTTACGTGCTATATTTCTCCAAATACAAAACAGCCAACTACAGTTCAGCACTTGACATCTTTCAAGCTATAATCAGGAGTAGGATTTTTTTTCCCATTGAAATGCCAAAGGACTTAATTTTTAACTGATGATAAGTTTGTATTAACAGCAAAATGCAAAAGTTGAACAGAAAACTGGAGGAAATCGGCTAACAAGGAGGCGCTCTCTCTCTCTCTCTCTCTCTCTCTCTCTCTCTCTCTCTCTCTCTCTCTCTCTCTCTCTCTCTCTCTCTATATATATATATATATATATATATATATATATATATATATATATATATATATATATATATATATATATGACCAAATATAATTCTAAAGACTCACACCCAATTGAATGAAAGTGATTTCAGTTTGCAAAAATAATTAAAACACTGCCCGTCAGCTAAATCACTAATCCTCCAACGCTGATGTGTGTACATATGGCACAAGATAAACAATTTGACAAAAATATATAAATATTTTTAACTTACCATGTATTTTATGAGGTACGTCTCAGAGCATGAGGACAGAACTTGTTCTAAATGACTTGCCTGTAGAAATAAAATAATTGAAAAATAAATACATTTGGGATGAATTTTTGGTGACAAAATGATAAACACTTAAAATGTTAAAAACATAAGCAATATTTATGTTGCAAATAGGCATTTCAGTATCTGTAGTTACTAGTTACACATAACAGACGTTACTCAACTTAATGCAGAGCACGCTCTATATATCTGTATTACACACCCACACACATCTATCTATCTATCTATATCTGTATTAAACATATATATCTGTATTACACATATATATAATTTTGAGGCTACAGATTTATCTATAACTTGCTTCGTATTACCTTGCCAGAGCTGCTGCGACAGACCCGTTTACCCTCCAGTTTTAATCTTACAGTAACGTTATTTAGCCAGACCCCTAACCGAAAATCTCCGAGAAGCGCGGTTGTCGTCGTCACACTCTGTTGTAAAAAAATAAAACGTTATAATAAAAACGAGTTATATTAGCTACAGTCTTGAACTATAGCTTGAACTTCTGGCATTAAAAGTTATGGTCACTTAAGCCTAACGTTAACCGCTCAAAGCCATGTTCAAAATAGATTTCACTGTGGCTATGACTAGTTGCTGGCACTCTCCCTCTTACCCTCCCGCCCCGCAGAGCAACTTACAACTTGGTTGTACATTTTATTTATTTATGTATTTATAACTATTTCTTTTTACATGCAGCAAAAAAATCTATTACGATAACTAATTTACCCGGAGTGAAAATTATTGAAACCTAGCAAGGCGCAGTTAAGCTAGCAAATGTCCATGTTAGCTAGTTAACTGAGAAACGACAAAAACACAAATTATATTGTAACGTTAAGCCAAGAGAAAACAATTGCACTGAGAAACGTTTCACAAGGGCCAATGACTATTATCACTCACCAAGTTAAATTAATGTTTAAATATATGTATTACTTACACGTGGATGGAGGATGGGAAACTATGCAGCTGTAGTCATCCTTACCGCTAGCTAATGTCCTGACTTCTGTCCAACGTCAGCGTCATGTCCCCGCTTCCCATTCATTTCTATGGGATCAGCCGTGCAATGCATTCTGGTAGCGTCGCGGGAAGCGGGAAGCGGAGCGTCGAGTCACCCGCTCATTCTCATGTAGTTGAATCAGTTGAATCCAACCAATGTTGTGCAAATGAGTAGCGGCAGGCTCGGTTCACCGCCTCTCAAAATCTGACGAAAATATTTTAAACTGACCTTTGTCGATCTGAAATGAAGACAGATTCAGCAACTGTATGGCCTATTTCTCGCTTAAAATGTTTTCAGAAACACGTTTCACTGAACTATTTTTGTAAAATACGAGATCGTATACTCCGAAAGAGCCGCCATTATGCTTTTGAAATTCGGGAGAGTAGCCAGACCCATGTGACGCGTTCGTCCAATCAGCTGCCGGTCAAGGGCGTAGGACACGCAGCCGTTGTTTTGATTAATCCACATCTTATTGCATTGACGTGTATGTTAATAATTCATCTGAATTTTCTTTAAATCACGTATTACAGACAAGAATGAATCATTTAATGAAGATCAACACCACTGATTCATGTAATTTAAGCAAAATCCTAATTTGCTAATCAAACACATGCCCAAGTTGATTTTTTGAGTGTAGCGAGAAAAGGAGAGGGCCAAGAACTGAGCCCTGTGGGACCCCACATGAGAGAGGAGCAGTGGAGGATACACAGTCATCAAGGGTAACACAGAAAGTTCGGTCAGCCAAGTATGACCTGAACCACTCCAGTGCTATGCCTCTGATGCCCACCCATTGCTTTAAATGTGAGATCAATATTTCATGATCCACTGTGTCAAAAGCAGCAGTTAAATCTAAAAGCACAAGGATACACGGTCACCAGAGTCAGTAGCTAAAAAGATATCATTAAAAACTCTTAAAAGCGCTGATTCTGTGCTGTGCAGGGTTTTAAAACCGGATTGGAAAACCTCTAAAATGTTATGTTCTTCTAAAAAGGCCATTAATTGACTGTACATAATCTTCTCCAGTATTTTTGAAATGAAAGGCAGTTTGGAGATAGGCCTGAAATTAGCAAGGACTGCAGGATCTAGAGCAGGTTTTTTAATCAGAGGTTGTACTACTGCATGTTTAACATTTTCAGGGACCACACCTGAGGACAGACTGCTATTAATGACTGCAATAACAGATGGTCCTATAGTGGGGAAAACCTCCTTAAATAGTCGAGCAGGGACCGCATCATTTGGAGAACCTGAGAGCTTCAACTGACCAACAATGTCCTGTAAAAAGGAAAGAGTCACAGGCTCAAACTGGTCAAAAACAGCAGAGCAGGGGACAGAGATTGAGGGGTCATAACCTGCAGGTGAGATTTGAGCCCTAATTGAAGCGACCTTATCAATAAAAAAGTGAAGGAAGTTTTCACACACAGCAGTGGATGCCTCCGTACAGCAGTCAGCGGGGCATTTAGAAGAGAGTCAATAGTGTCAAACAAAACACGAGGCTTGTGACAGTTTGACAGGATAATATCTGAGAAATGTTTTCTTTTAGCATCTTTCACAGTTTCCTGATAATGACGCCAGCAGTCCCTTAACATCTGAAAAGACACCTGCAGTTTGTCCTTCTTCCACTTGTGCTCAGCTCTACGGCACTCACGTCTGACGGCATGAGTCGTGTCATTTAGCCAGGGCTCACATTTAGTTTTAGGCTGCCTGGATTTTAATGGAGCCACAGTATCTAAAACAGTTTGGCAGGTGGAGTGAAATCATGAGCTAAGCTCCTCTGTATTGCACACAGACTCAGGAATGATGGAGTTGTGCCCGAAAGCAACCGAGAACTGAACAGCAGTGGAAGGGTGAGGGTTAACTGTATTACAGGCAAGAGCAGCCTCAAATAATACAGGTATATGGTCAGAAAACACTTTGTCACAAATCTCTAGATTAAAAACGGGCAGACCATATGATAAAACAAGATCAAGTGTGTGTCCGTGTTCTTGTGTGGGTCCAGACACAGATTGCAAAAGATTAAAAGATTCAATGAGGTTTAAAAAAAATCCTTTGCCATTGGCTTATCAGGACAACACACATGAACATTAAAATCCCCAACAATAAGAACACTGTCATATTTAGGCATGATTTCAGCCAGGAAATCAGAAAAGTCATTTAAAAAGTCCTTATTGTACTTGGGAGGCCGACAGACCACAGCACACAACACTGTGAGAGCCCATGCTCAAATACGCTCAGGTCAAAGCTGGTGAAAGAGGATGACAGTAATAGCTGCTTACATTTAGAATGACTCTTATAAACAGCCGCTATTCCTCCTCCTCGGCCCGACGTCCGCGGGGAGTTAAAGTAGCAGCAATCATTGGGTAAAAGTTCAGTGAAAGCGCTGGACTCACCAACAGTCAGCCACGTCACACAGAGAAAATCCAGTCCTCGGGACGTGAAGAAGTCCTTTAAGATAAAAGTCTTGTTCGCTAGTGATCTAGCATTTACCAAGTTGCACTGATTCACCAAGCGCCAGCGGGGACGAGGAGAGCAGGCGACGCGGGGCTGGAACACCTCTTCCGGGCCGACAACAGGTACCAGCCAGGCGTCGACTTGGTCCAGCGAGCGCAGGCACGGCTCCCATCTCACTCCAAAAGGGCGTAGAACAACGCGCGAGACGTCAACCTCACCGGCCGCGATCATACACCAGTATAGAGTTGACATCCAGAGCAAGGAGCGAAACAAACAGCACAAACACACACACAGCACAGGCAGTGACAGACAGCAGGCCACACACACTGGCGCCATCTTGGGTCTTAAAACTTTTTCTTTTGATAAAGCTTATAGTTAGGGCTGGCTCAGGTTTGCCTTACCTGTATGCACTCTTGTCCCATTAATGCATGTTACTAACATGGCATCCTCCCCGGAGTCCTTGTACTTTCTCGTCTCGCAGGTTTCCCTGGATTGTGGTTGCACCTGCTGCTGTGGTCCTGCTCGACGCCCACTGCTAGTGGTATTACTATTAGTCATATATCTTGTCACGGTTGCTGGAATGTTGGGTCCCTGTAAATTAAAGAGTATGTTCATATATGCTCTATATGAAATGTGTCACAGGAACTTCTGTTGTGCTGTTGTTCTGGCACTATATTAATAAAAATAGATTTGACTTGGTAAAAAAAATCCAGTCATAACTGTTAAAAAATCCTTTGCCTGATCTTCAGATCATGATGTGTTTTGGTTCAAAAGAAGTTTACTAGGTCTTTAAAATAGCTACTTTAGTAAGATAATAACCAGTTCTTTTTTAATGTGTAATGAAAACTTTCTTTTCAAGCACACATTTCACTTGCATGTGCATTAATGTTAAATCAGTACATGACAAATGTTTTGCCTTGATTTTTCCTTTCCTTGGTACTTTTCATTATGAGCATGCATAATAAAAGAGGCTATAAGAGAGTATGATAGCATCACATTGTTAATCAACAGCAACAGATAATGTAGTTAGCCTCCAGATAGAATTTAATGTACTGCGTGCTAGTGAAAAGGGAAACAAAAGTGTAATAATATGGCTATACAATTTGAGCTCATTAATCTTAGCCATTACATAACCTGTAGAAATATTTAATAAAGGGTTTGAGGCATGTTTTCTTTGACAGATTATTGTGACTTTGACTTAGAATATGCTCGAATCGCTGCGGTAGGAACAGACACATGCAGAGAAGGAACTGAGCATAAGACAGTTACACACACCGGGCAAACACATCACAAAACAATTTACAATAACAAGCAAAATGAGAATACACACACACACACACACAAACACACACACACACACACAGCAGGGTACATTAGACTAATGTGTTGTTGCACTGATGCGGCTGATACGGCTGGTTATCAGCGAAGTCTGACAGCACGGAGATACAGATAGAAGAATCACAGACTAAATAAACACTGAAAGACTGAATTGCAAGCCCGGAGATGGACTTTTAAAGTGTGTGTGTGTGTGTGTGTGTGTGTGTGTGTGTGTGTGTGTGTGTGTGTGTGTGTGTGTGTGTGTGTGTGTGTGTGCGTGTGTGTGTGTGCGTGTGTGTTTGAGCTTGTTTATGAGCGTGCATACACATGCTTACTAATGTTTGTGTATGTAATGTAACATATTTCTGTATTTATGGGACCTGTTGTGTGTGTGTGTGTGTGTGTGTGTGTGTGTGTGTGTGTGTGTGTGTGTGTGTGTGTGTGTGTGTGTGTGTGTGTGTGTGTGTGTGTGTGTGTGTGTGTGTGTGTGTGTGTGTGTGTGTGTGAGTGTGTATGTGGCAATGCTGAGTGACGTGTAGTGACAGCGACAGCATTGTGTTTTTTATCAGCGCTGGTTAAATGTTTCCTGCCACTCTTCCTCCCCGCTTTCAGCTACTTTAACCTTTACAAGGCTGCTGTTAATACAATCAGACACACACACACACACACACACACACAACTTCAAAAAGATAATGATGCAGACACACTGACATGCTCTTTCTGAGCTATGTTTTATTGTTATTATTATTGAGTTCACATTCAGAGCTAGGAGCTCCCTGGTACGACCATAGTCTGCTTCCGCAGGAGACCCAGTAGGCAGCTTACTCACAACCAGCCAACCTCCTGTTCTTCATGCATGTCAACCAGATTTGTTTGCCCTGGTTTGTGAGTGGCTAAAAAAAGTTTGATCAGTTCAAATATTTTGGTCAGTCAGTGTGCAGTGTACTTCTGGGGACATGTCAGTCCCCAGAAGAAGCTACAGAGTGAGCGCTCCTCATTTTCATGCTGCTCTCCGTTCTGGCAGCTGTGGACCTGGACCCAGCGTGAGTCTGAATGGGTCGGAGGCAGCTGCCCGAGAAAGCGAGGCTTTGCCCAGTCAGCTCATGGCAACTAAATACAATTTCAAATCTTTGGTCTGAACTGGGCTTTAGTCTTGTTAAAATGTATTGTTTCAGTGTGGTGTGAGCTCAACAAACTACACTCTATTCACCTGCATTATATTAAGGGTGGAGGCAGACATTTCTGATGAATGAGTTTTAATTATTTTAATTATTTCATGATTTTTAACAATTACACCAAGGTTTAGAAAATGGGTCAACTTAGTTTTAAAGTGACACAAAGAACAAAATCATCCATGCACTCATTCAGAGTAAAGGTGTATTCACCTTGCCTGGTAAAGTAGAAATGTTCATGCTTCTTTCTCTCGCATTAGTAGATTCATCATGAGCAACTCTAAACTGTTTTTTGATTAGATAACGTTTAGTCATTAGGGAATAATTGTAGGTCGGTGATGTTTTTGAAATCTCTGTGTGTGTGCGTGTGTGTGCGCGCCAGTGTGTCTGTGTGTCTCCACATGTGCCAGGACCATGGGGCTGACCTGCAGCAGGTGCTGCCACAACAGACCAACAGACAGCCCAGGGCAGTGAGAGATGAAGAAAGAGCTGTCACCTTTAATCTGCATCCAGACCCACTACGGACTGCACTCTGACTCATCCTCTGCTGTGAGAAAACACACACACACACACACACACACACACACACACACTTGAGGTCACAGTCCTTAGAATAGCAACATTTTTGACTGAAATAGAGTCATTTCAATTGAATTGCCACAATCAACCTCCAAGTAAATCCAAATGTGTGAGTTTTCAAAACTTTAACTTTGTTAATGGTCATTCTAAATAAAAAAAAACAATGCTAACTTACTGTCCTATTAGAGCGGAAGTAAACACTTCATCACCAAACTTCCAGTACTACATATTTCGTAAGGACAGCTGAAGAACATGATGGTTTGACCGTGTTCAGACTGACTGCAAAAGGACTTTTAAAGGGTGTTACTATTGCATACGAAGTCAATGATCCGAGTGGGCGCAAAACGACACAAAGCTGATGTAGGTGGCTCAAGTTGAGGCAAAAACATGTTGTGTGGGTTGAAAATCTAACTTTTTAGTGATGGGTCAACTTGAGCAAAAATTCCTGCTTATGCAGAGGCTTTATGACTTCTCTTCATGAACATACATGGGAAAGGGAAATGGACAGAGATTGGAGGGAAATATGAATATGACCCAATCAAAACTCACACAAACACTTATTTGGACAGTGAACTCAGATAATTTAATTTTGATACTGAATGCTCCCAGCCAATAAATAGCCTAGCATGTAAACCTCTGTAGAAAAAAAAAAGTTAATTGAGTTTTTTACATGTAGGTTTTTGTATGGATTAAACAAAATATATATATTTTTACGATTGCTATGACAATATTTTCAATACTTTTAACAACTTTCCTAAACACTTAACACAGTTAGCACAACATCCGTCTGTGTATGCTACACAATTAACACATTTTCTTGTTGCTTTGACACAAAATGCATACAGTTAACACACATTTAAAATGATTGAACTTCTTTTACACAAAAGCTCAACCAAGACCAAAACAATGGATTTTTACTGACCAATTTGCAAAAGCTTCCACACTGTATGTCAGAACAGATAACTTCATGTTCTAAACCTAACGTATAGGCTAAAGTCACAGTGAACAGCTGTTCATATTGTAAATTGAAAGACAAATAAATCCCCTGCATTTTATTCCATTGCTACTGAGAAACAGCTGATTGAAGTTATGCAAATAGATCAATCACAGCTGATTCCCATCTAGGAAACACACTCAGGTGTTGAAGTTCTTTCAATTGCATGACCATATGGTAGTACGTAAAAGAGGACCTAAATTGACCTACCAGGACAATTCTGTCTCTGTCTTCTTTTTTTCATAAACCCTACATTCTATAAAGCTACTCTGAGATGGGTCATCAATTTGTTGTAATGAATTTCTGCAGCAAAAGAAACAAAACAGAAATGTAGAGAGGCCTCAAGAGAGTGCAAAACACAATCTATGATCATTAAAGGTAAAGGTACTTTATTGTCACATACACATACATGTAGCGAAATTCATTCTCTGCATTTAACCCATCCCTCAAGGGAGCAGTGGGCAGCCAATCACAGCGCCCGGGGACCAACTCCAGATCTGAGCCAGTGCCTTGATCAAGGGCACTGACTGGAGAACCTAGTACATGTTTTTAGATGGTGGGGGAACCACCATCCGGAGCACCCAGAGGAAACCCACACAAACATGGGGAGAACATACAAATTCCACACAGAAGGCCCGGAATGACCTGGATTCAAACCCAGAACCTTCTTGCTGTGAGGCCACAGTGCTAACCATTGGGCAACCATGCTGCAATACAATATGCTATTGTCTATTGTATAAGGGTAGACCTGACATATCTAAAATAATGCAGTTTCTGTAATCCCATCTGATTTTAGTGTTTTTATGGCATTGGACTATGACTGACTAAATGTTCCTGCTGGAAGAGAACACGTGTTAGTGTTTTGGAAGAATTATTTGATTTTTGTATTGTTTTGGTAGACATAGTGTATTGTGTTAGTGTATTATTGTATTTTGAAAATTAGTGTTGGAGCTTAGTTTACAATGTGTGATTTTGAGCATGAAATTAACTGTTTTGCCAATTGTTTGTTTTAGGTGCGTTGGTGCGTTAAGAGTTTGGGAAAGTTGTTAAAAGTATCATAGTGATTGTCATAGTGATAGTAAAAAAATTGTAATTTGTAAAAAATGTAGAGATGCAGGTAGGTGGATTTAGTTATCCTTGGGCTGAGCCAAGCGAGCAGTTTCCACTGTTTCCTGTCTTTGAGCTAAGGTAAGCTAACTAGCGGCAGGCTTGTTAGCTCAGCTCCAGCTCCAGGGTTAGCTCCAGCACACAAAGAGCAACATTAGAATTCATTTGGAGGCGTATTTCTGACCAAATAAGTCCAATATTCACTCTTGTTTGATATCCGGCAACTGCTAAATAGTTGCTAAATGCTGCACTAGCTAGTCGCTGACTTTATCTGCCATTTAGTGAAGGCAGGTTTTGCACAGTCAGTTTTCTTTAACCCTTTCTGGTGAAAAACAGCTGCCTGCTGTGACAGTTGTGAGACTGAACCAAAGCAGTAGAGTTGTGGGACTCAAAACCGAAACAATGAACTGAAAGATGCTAAAACACCTCATAGAGTTGAGTGGAACTGCAGAGTTAGTATGAGTGATTTTTTTCAGCATTCACAAGTAGTCATGTGATCCATTCTTAATAAAAACATATAGATTATAGCCACTTTAAATCAGATTAGCAACCAGCTAACCCTAACCCTAACTATAATCATACAGCAGCAGTAAACATTGTACATTAGCTTGTCAGTCAATAACAGGTTATGGAAAAGATTGATTCAGTTTGATCAGCAGGTTTGTCAGGCTCAACAATACACTCACCATATAATGAGTTCTTCTTGATTTTTGTCAATACTCAAAAAATTATTCAAGCCCTTCTTAGAGGTGACACATTTAAATATAATTAGCTTTATTTAAATATATATATATATATATATATATTTAAGTGGTGGTTTAACTAAAATTGTATTAACTGCGCATGTGCGAGACAGCGCGCTCTTTCCGCTCATGTCTTCATCCTTTGGCTGCAACACGAAAGTAACGTTTGGAGGACGCTTCAAAATAAAAGGGGAAAATCTACTACTTGGTAAGTGTTCGTTTTCTGTAGTAGATTAGAAAGTATCTAACTGTCAAATAACGTTAATTCCATAATACTGACCGAAATGTATTAAACAGTTAAGCAAGCCGAATTTCACTCTTCAAAGTTGAAGGGAGTTGGCTGGCTTTTAGACTTTTAACGTTACTGTTTATTGACATATAGCGTTAGATGCCACATTGACTGGCCTGTAGACAAAAGTAAAAGAAGAGGTGTGTGTGTGTGTGTGTGTGTGTGTGTGTGTTTTAATATACAAATGATTTTCTAGATGTACTGTATTTGTATTTATGTGTCTGTCTCCATCACCTGTGGAGCCCTGCATCACTGTGTCCAGTGCTTGAAGTGGGAAAAAAAGGGGCCGGTACTCTCTTGCATTGGCAAATCATTATGACATTTGAGATTTCTATATTGAAAAACAAAACTTGGAGATATTGCTGGTACAACAACAATTTATGGTAATTTATTAACAATATAAATGTATGGATTTATTTAAACAAGTTTACATAATTCCTCTTTCATTGGCTCCAAATCCACACTCAGCAAAACCAGTAACCCCACTCTCACCATTGACGGCACCATTGTCTCCCCATCTCCGCAACCTTGGCGTGATCTTTGATTCCACCCTCTCCCTTGAGCCCCACATCCGCCATGTCATCAAAACCTCCTTCTTTCACCTCCGCAACATCGCCAAAATCAGACCCTCTCTCACACCCCCCGCTGCTGAAAGACTCATTCACACCTTTATCGCCTCCCGACTGGACTACTGCAACTCACTTCTCCTCGGCATCAGCTCTACTAACATCAACCGCCTCCAACTGGTCCAGAACGCAGTTGCCCGACTCATCACCCGCTCCAAATCTTGGGACCACATCACTCCAGTCCTAAAACAACTCCACTGGCTTCCTATCTCCCACCGGATCACCTACAAAATCCTGGTCCTCACCTACAAAGCCCTCCACCATCTGGCCCCCTCATACCTCAATGACCTCCTCTCCCCTTACCAACCCTCACGGTCCCTCAGATCCACCTCAGCCGGTCTCCTCTCCATCCACAAGTCCAAACTCCGCAGTTTTGGGGACAGAGCCTTCTCCAGGGCACTCCAGTCACTCTGTGTGTGTGTGTGTGTGTGTGTGTGTGTGTGTGTGTGTGTGTGTGTGTGTGTGTGTGTGTGTGTGTGTGTGTGTATGTGTGTGTGTGTGTGTGTGAGAGAGAAAACGGAACTACTCCAAGTCTGCAACGGTGCTGAGATTGGAACTGTACAATCCCTAGGGACACACACACAACAGAGACAGGGGGAACAGCTTCAGTCCCCTCTCTGTCTGGGCAGCTAGTGACGGGATGCTGCTACATCATGTTTTGCAGCCCAGTTTGTTATCATTAAAAACGAGCCAGCTGTTCGTGGAGCAAAAATACATAATTTGGTCCTTTGACCAACAGTCAGGCCATCCGTGTGTTTCGTTACTCACGTTACTGTTGACGTCGGTGTCATTGACTAAGGTAACGTTAAGGTTAAGGCAGACTCCTCATTAACGCCAGCTGTTCCGCTCACATCAACGCTAACGTTAGCTTGAACGTTAGCTTGAAGCTCATGAATCGTACTACCTCCTGATGTTTCTGGTTGGACTTGGACCTCTGTTGACGTGTCTGGCTCTGGCACACGCGTTCTTTTAGTACCTTTCTGAAGCCAGGCGGCTAACATAACGACTTACAAACTCGACACTTATTTTTAGTTTCTAGGTTTTCAGCATGAAAAATGTGTTACGGTCAGGCTGACAGCTTTTTCAAACTAGTGTCCGTGGAGAAGCTAACTTCTGATAGGGTGGGCAGACTGCTTGCCTTTACGTGATTCGTCAAGATCTAAAATGTAAACACGTAGTGCCCTCTGGGTAGTGTAGTTTATGTAACGTTAGGGTCATCTCTCTGACACTGACACTTTCTCTGTCAGTGGTAGAGTACCGGCTGCATGCGAGAAGTAGCGGTACGCAAGAAAAGTGCAGGTACGCTTAAGAGTAAAATGTAGAAGTGCTGGTACTGCGTACCGGTGAGTACCGGCCCACTTCGAGCACTGACTGTGTCTGTCCCCTTATTTCTCTGTCCGTCTTTATTAAACACTTTCGGTGTTTTCTGTGTTTGTGGTGTTCAGGCACTGGTGACTGAGGATGCAGAAAGGGACCTAGCAACCACAGATATGGGGATGTATGTGATCAGAAGAGATGGGGATCAGGAGCCTGAGGATGTTGGAGTTGTGATTGAATGCATCAAAGTCCTGAGCAACTTGGGCAGTGTCATCATGGGCTTCGTCATGCTTTTTGGGCTCATTTATGCCCTTGATCTAAGTTTTCCAGACAACCTCAAATACACCTTTGAGTTTTTCAAGAAGATCATAATGAATTTTGATGGGCACAAGCTGAATGCAAAGATACAACAGCTAAAAAATCAAGTTGTTTGTATAAGAACAAAACCTTGTGACAATCTACCTTGATGGAGGGTTTAAGACTGAGATTACTTGGGCTTGGACGTGTTTACACCCAGAAAGTTTGCCTATTTCACCTCCATCATAATTTCTTGACTTTACCTTCTTGGTGCCATTCATCTCTACTTATTTGATTTCATGACTCTCGAGATGGATTGAAATTGATCTAAAAACAGCTCAACACGCTGTGTTTTACATTGATTGTGAGTGGCCAGAACTCTTTATTTTTATTTTTTTGTTGCAGGTGACATTTATGTGAAGTTATATTTAAATGACTTCCTTGCTGGTTATAATCACTCAGTCACTAGTCTTTTACTAGTTTACTTAACAGTGGTCCACAGTACTTGTTTCTGTTACCACCTATGATAACACACCAACCAACAAGACTATTTTCAATTTAAATGAACAGTAGTACAACTATTGGTTGAAAATGCCAATTGCAGAATTTTTTCTTTCCCTTTATGTAATGGCAGTTCAAGGCAAGCAACTACAATACACTTATCCAAAGACAGAGTTTTTGCAGTGAATTCTATCCAGCTATAGTGTCTTTGTTGTTTAGATTTGGGATAGCTGGGCATTCATTTTGTACAAGTATACTGTTAATTCAAGTTCATATCTTGATATCATTTATTTAAAGATGCCCTACAGTCATTATTAGTATTAAGACACATACAAATCTGCTTGGAACAATAATTTCTGTCTTGGTTTTTTTTACGCAGAGAAAGTATACTTGTAAATCCTTAAAAGGGGAATTTACTCCTACCTCATAAGAATTTCCAGAATCTATGAATATGCACATTTCTAAAGTTTTCCTGCTGAACGCAAGATGTTGCATGCACGTTATTGCGTGCATGTGTTACATGCATGCAGTGCTGCACACCCATGCTCAGTGTATGTGCACTTTACAGCTTCAAGTTTCTACATCACATTAATAGTAATTGAATATTGGATCAGACTTGAATTCCAAATTAGTTGTGATATCACAAATCATGCCACTGATTTTCACTGGATTTTCACTGAGCTCGGAGTAAATTCCCACTTTCAGAAGATGAGTGTGAAAACAGCCTTTTATGTCTCAAACTCTGCACATACTGTACATGTTTGAGATTCACTGTGTAGAATAGATGGCACTTCAGTGATCTCCACAGGGGAAGTTCACAAATTATCACAGCTATGTTTCGTGAGCTGTGGTAATATGTGAATTTCCCTTGTGGGGATCAATAAAGTTAATTCATTTGACATCATTCAGCACGGTGAAGCTCAAACATCCAACAGGAGGAACAAGAAGAAAAACATTTTTGAGTGGAGGGAGTAAAAGATGTTCAAATCCTAATGTATTTCAATAAAGATAGCGCCAACCAGGTTTCTCTCATGTGTATGTTAATGGGGGGATCAAATGAAAAATGAATTTATATATTTAATAATAATTTTCTTTTCAATAATTATTTATGTTTGAGTTGGACAAATGTAAATCAATTTCATGTAGTGAATGTAATTATTTCATTTCAGCTGAATTTGATAAAAATTCATTAAGCTAACTCAATTACATACTGTTGTATCTATTTACTAAAAATAAGTTAGGCTCACTTATTTATATTATGTTGTATCTATTTGATACAAATGAGTTGGGCTAGCTGATCTACATTCTGTTGAATGGATGTACTTAGTTTGAGTTGGGGCTAAATATATTTGTTGGATGGAAATCCTGCCCACAACTTGAGTTTATCCAATCAGTTATTTTTTTGAGTGTATCTTTTCAGCATAATGTAAGGTGGTTTTCATCTCAATATAGTTTTCCATTTTCTGTTGTCTTATGTCATAGTTTAAGCTGGATCCTTAAAAAGGGTGAGTGGCAGTATAAATGGCGCATCTCTTGGGTGGACAGACACACACACACACACACGCACGCACGCACGCACGCACGCACGCACGCACGCACGCACGCACCATAGTCAGTAATTGCCCTTTTAGTAAAGCATTATCACAGGTAAAAGTATTTGTGGAAGGAACTATGGTGTGCTGGCTTCTCTAAACACACATTCTACATTTTCTACCAAGTACACACTCACACACATACACACACACACACAGTAGGGCGATTGGCTCCTGTGTTTGCTCAGGGAAAACACTATAGAGAGCTCATCTCTGCCATGTTTGTACTGCTTTTATTGACTTTCTGAGTGGATCATACACCGACAGAAACAGACAAGGAGGGAGAGTGATTACTATGGATGAATTGATCTGTTTTTCAGATCTGTCTGGAAAAATAAAGAATGACGTTTTCTATTTCCCCCCCTTTTTTATCCAACGTGTTTATACATATAAGATTGAGACAGAGAAGAAAACATAAGGGATGAAATAATTAAAACCTACATTTCTCAGGGTAAAGTAAAGTAAAAAGTGGACTCTCATGTTTGTGTGTCTCAGAGAAAGAAAATGTGTGAGAGAGGAGCAGAAAAAGAGAGAAAGATTGCTGTTTGCTGAAATGTCTAATAAAATTTAAATGTCACTAACGTGGTGTATTATACTGAAAGCATATTGTGCTTTCCATTTACTGGAACTACTACAAAGTTTGCATTTTCTACATCTACACCTGCTAAATATTCAACAAGTTCTCCCCTTCCAGACAGCCTGGTTTCACTTCATACAAACACAGCATGAAAATCTAATGCATGCAGGTACTTTAAATTTGCGAATAGGTTATCCATCACAATGAGCAAAACATCTCCTTTCTTTTTTTTTTAATTAATTTACTTCAAAGCTAATCATAATCCATCAAAAATAATTACATTTATGTTTTATTGGATTTCACGCTTTGCAGTGGAAACTGATATCTGATATCTGATTGAGTTTTTCTCTACTGTACAACTCTAGTATTGGAATGGTTTTGTATTACATATGTCAGGCTTTGCACATCTACCTTCAGTGTGTGTGTGTGTGTGTGGGTGTGTGTGTGTTTGCCAGCCCAAGGTTTTATGTTATCCCCACACAATAATGAGAGTCATATGACAAAATAAGTGGTGGGTTATGATTATTAATATCCTTCATGTTAGTTATATTATGCAGATATGTGATGCCTCTTCCTATTAAATTGCATCCCGATATAAAACTATGCTCACTGTACCAGCCCTTACAGCAGGTGTATATTCATGTTCTGTCTGCGTACCATAAGTCACACTGACTACGAGTTAAATGGAAGTAAAAGGATTTGTCAAATCAGCAACTACCTGACACGGCCCTAGCTTCAACTACCCCAAGAATGCAACTGCATACAGATTAACTGCAGCAGTGCTTTGAGCTAAATGCTAATCTCAGCATGCTAACATGCTTAAATCAAGAGTGCTGATAATTAACATTTATTACAGGTATTTGGCCATACATCAAATAAATATTGGACAAATTAAAATTTGAGCTGATGATACTGGGGTTTGAGTCCTGTTAAACAAATATTATTTTTTACTTTACAGAACAAAGAGAGCCACCCCAACCCTATCCCAAACCACAATCTTTTTCTAAACATGACTAAGTAGTTTTTGTGCCTAAACTTAACCAAACTGCGGCCGTTTCACATCGTTTACAACTGTTTAAAACCACAACCGTTATGTTCTCTGGTTTATACATATGAGATTTCCTGCCATCGCTAGGGCCGCTAATTTATGAAACGCTCCTGTGGATTGTAGAGTAGGACTAGTCTATTACGACGACGTTTCATTTCCGGGATTGTTCCGATGCTGCCAGAAATCCCGCCAGATGTCCCTCATTTTCAGCCGGTGGATTAGAGCCTCATGGTAATGTTTTAGGCCTGGATTAGAGCCTCTGGATTAGAGTCTCTTCGTAATGTTTTAGGCCTGGATTAAAGCCTCTGGATTAGAGTCTCTTGGTAATGTTTTAGGCCTGGATTAAAGCCTCTGGATTAGAGTCTCTTGGTAATGTTTTAGGCCTGGATTAAAACCTCTGGATTAGAGTCTTTTAGGCCTGGATTAGAGCCTCTTGGTAATGTTTTAGGCCTGGATTAGAGCCTCTTGGTAATGTTTTAGGCCTGGATTAGAGCCTCTGGATTAGAGTCTCTTCGTAATGTTTTAGGCCTGGATTAAAGCCTCTGGATTAGAGTCTCTTGGTAATGTTTTAGGCCTGGATTAAAGCCTCTGGATTAGAGTCTCTTGGTAATGTTTTAGGCCTGGATTAAAACCTCTGGATTAGAGTCTTTTAGGCCTGGATTAGAGCCTCTTGGTAATGTTTTAGGCCTGGATTAGAGCCTCTTGGTAATGTTTTAGGCTTGGATTAGAGCCTCTGGATTAGAGTCTTTTAGGCCTGGATTAGAGCCTCTTGGTAATGTTTTAGGCCTGGATTAGAGCCTCTGTAATGTTTTAGGCCTGTATTCGAGCCTCTTAGTAATGTTTTAGGCCTGGATTAGAGCCTCTGTAATGTTTTAGGCCTGGATTAGAGCCTCTGGATTAGTAGCCTCTTGGTAATGTTTAGAGTTAAAACCCATTCAGTCTAGTATGTCCATGATGTTTGAAAACCATCACACAGGGATGAGCCTTTCAGCCTCACTCTGTGTCTAGCTCTCTAAACACTTTTGACTTATATACCTCACTCCCATGTGCATTGTTTCTGTTAAGACTCAGGATCAACTTCATTGGTACAATAATTACTCCCCACTAGCTTCTCTGCAGAGATGTGTTATTGATCTATGTTCAGCTTGAGCATGTTTATCTGATTTCCCCTTTTTTCATTAGGCAAGGCAAGGCAGCTTTATTTGTTCAGCACATTTCAGCAACAGAGCAATTCAAAGTGCTTTACATAAAACATTAAAGAGCAATTAAAATTTATTTTGAGGGAACACAGCAAATCTGACTGCAGTAGATGTGACAGAAAGGCAGAAAAGTTGTGTCCATACCTCTGTTTATTTCCTGTTTTTCGGTGAGGTATGGATTAACACAACTTTTCTGCCTTTCTGTCACATCTACTGCAGTCAGATTCACTGTGTTCCCTCGGAAGGAATAACTGCACATGGGTAGGCACTTGTAATTTAAACATGTTTAGAGGCTAAAAACACGTTTAAAACCTGCCCTGTTTAAGCCTGTTGGGTGCTAACTCTAGCAGGAGGAGAACACGGTGGAGGCAGCACCGATTGGTTTCATTTTTCTCGCTACTGACAGCAGACAACAGAGCTACGGGTTGAAATCCACCGGAATTCTCCTTTAACTCATGCCTCTCAAAAACTCACAATTTTTTGTTTTTGTTGTTGTCGATCTAAAATGAAGACAGATTCAGCAAGCCTCACATGAAATGTTTATCAGAAACACATTTCTGTGAACTATTTTTGTAAAATAAGAGAAAGTTTCCAAACCAGCCGCCATGTTGGTCTGTTTTGAAATCCGGGAGCAGGAGTCCAATGTGAAGCGTTTGTCCAGTCAGGTGCAGCCATGGCGGTTGTAGGAGGGTGTAGCCTGGTTTCTCTGCTTGCCAGTGGTCATTGAAGAGAAGTTAATAACTGCTAGTTGCAAGCCCACTAGCATGCAATGCTAGGAAGCGAAGTGATCCCTTCTGTCAGACAAACAGTGCAGAGTGGACACAAAATATTAGTCTGGCTTACTACTTACAACGGTAGCCCAGCATTACATGTCCAAGAGCATTTCATTAACTAACTATATTTTGTAAGGTTAAAGATTGCTAATCTATTAGAGTGTAGGTAAGACCAACAGCTCTGTTAGATTTGGGAACGATAAAAATAAAGATGAAGAGGAACGAGTTAACTTGACTTGCAAGCAGGAGAGAATCCAAAATCCTGTATGGTGCAGCACAGCATGCATCGCCCTGAGCATTGGAGGTACAACCCCTTTCATTCATAAGAGGGTTTCTCCGTGCATGAAGCCAAAATAAAATCTCTTTACCAATGGACAGGCCCACAATAAATGCATAAAGGTACCACGCCTGACACAGTCATGCCAGCAGAGTTCCGATGCATTTGGATACATTTTTTGTTCTCCCATATTGTTCCATAAACGTTCAACATTAATGTCCCATTGTGCAAGTTTAAAGTTATACGATTGACGATCATACATAGGGCTTATATTACACCACATAAGTTACCATAAATGACTAGTTAAGATTAGAAAAATAGGATTGTGGTTTGGATTAAAACACAAACACGCATTTCTTGGGCGAAAACGTTGTGTTTTCAACGGCACACAAACTTTGCTCCCCCGTGTTTTGTGCTCTTATACTGTGCATCAGCAGTCACTGTGGCACACAGCAATAAATACGTGGAATACTAAGAATTACAGTGCATTGCTTTTCTTAGCATGTATGAATGGTTCATGAGAACAGCCTGAACTAGTGTGAACTGTCTGGGGCCCGTCACAACAACCTTACGCCACAGGATATTTCACTGTTTTTCCATGTTTTTCTTATTAGGTCATCGTACTGCTAGAGGTGGTAGGGATTTTGCACTCTTGCTGTAAAAGGACAATTCAGCAAGTGGCAGTGGTGTAGTCTGTATTGTAGTGGGTATACTGTACTGTATATTGGCCAAAATCTGCCTTTTTTTGGGGGGGGGGGGGGGGCGGCATATCATAGTCGGGGGTCTGGGTGTCCACCCCCAGGGAAATTTTGAGCATCAACAACTTAATTTCCTGTATTCGGATACACTTTTATGCACCAATTTACAGTGCAAATACCTTTATTTAGCCTATGTGAAGAAGAAAAACAGATGACAATCCAAAATATATAATAGAAAGTATGTTGTTGCGTGTCATTGGGCATTTTTAAGTGTGTATAAGGAAATCCTGGAGCTTTCAAGTGGGAATGATGGTTGGGACCCAATTTGGGTGTTCAGGAGGAAGCAGATTGAAATCCACAATAAATGTATTTTTCTCTTTTCCACCGCTGATGCATCTTGGCCCGAAATGTCATCTGTTAACTCTGTCAAACACACAGGACTGACTGTTTGATGCGTAATGTCTCCATCAGCATCACCATCTGACGCATTCGGCCTCTTCACCCACCCTTTTTGCTTCACATACAGGCACACACACACACACACACACACACACACACACACACACACACACACACACACACACACACACACAAACGCTGGCGCACCAAATCACGCACGGCGCTATGGTGTGACCCCTCCCTCCTCCGGTGCTGCTAAACTATATAAATCAGCTGTGTCGGAGTTTGAAAGCAAAGGTGCAGCGACCTGCAGAGAAACAACTGATCCGAGAACAGAGAAGAAAAACCATCGTCGACCTCTGCTGCTGTGAGAGAAAACACTTGTGGTTCCGACTCCCACCTGTTGCCTCCAAAGTCTTCTCAAAGTAAGTCTGCGCACTTCTCACTCTCATTCACGGAGCCATTTTAACAATGTATTCATTGGGGTGAGAAAGACGCAACACTTTCTGTACTGTATTTGTAGATAAGTACATGTAGACCGAATAATGTAAGACGCGTTTTAACTTGTATGAGCAATAGGCTACTGTATAAATAAAAGCCCTCCTGCTATATGTTGAAATGTTTTCCTTAGCCAAAAAATGTCTCTTTTTTTTGGCTAAATTGTCTATTTTCTTTCAACTTTTGCACACAACAAAATGCAGGCCGTCCTACTGTTTTAGTACCGACTTCAAAAAGTTCACATCTAATGAGTTTTTCAGCCTTTTTAAGTCAGGATGCGTAGTTTGTAATTTAAAACTGAACCAAAAAAAATAGCACTTTTTTAAAAACTACCACTTCCAATGTTATGCTCGGTCTCGTGTTTCTTATCCTGGCTTTACTGTAGGACTCCGGTGTTAAATGGCCCATTGGTTCACAGCTTTGAGGTCGTGTTTTGTGCATCTCCGCGAGGAGCAGCTGGGCTGGTTCAGCACCACGGACAGCGCCGCGCACCACATCCGCCCACACATGGCTGATAGAATAACAGCAGTGGTGGAACAAGTATTCAGATCCTTTATTTTAACAAGAAGTACTAGAACCACACTGTAAAAAAAATACTCTGTTACAAGTAAAAGTCCTGCATTGAAAATGAGTATCATCGGGAAAATGTACTTCAAAGTAAGTACTCAATGCAGAATAATCCTCACATTTTAGAAACTGGAGACGGTCCAGTTCTGTCAATCAACTAAGTGTTTAATCTGCTAATTATTTCAGATGGACTAGTAGGCTGTTATATTGTTGGGTAGTTTAATTTATAATAAGACATCAGATTTTATATATATATATATATATATATATATATATATATATATATATATGTGTGTGTGTGTGTGTGTGTGTGTGTGTGTGTGTGTGTGTGTGTGTGTGTGTGTGTTTTGTGTGCAAAAATCTTAATGTGTAAAGTAACTAGTAACTAAAGCTGTCAGATGAATGTAGTGGAGTAAAAAGTACAATATTTCTCTCTGAAATGTAGCGGAGTAGAAGTACAAAGTGGCATGAAGAGAAAAGAATCAAGTAAAGTACCTCAACATTTGTACTTAAGTACAGTAGGCTACTTGAGTAAATTAGTTATGCAAGTCTTGATAGTCGCTCCTCCTTGATTTATATCGCCATTAGGCTACATTATTGCAGACATATACAGTAGCTGCTCCTCTTTTTCAGTCAAACATCCATTTCGTACTTTAAACATCCCCGGCAGCAGTAGAAAGAAGAGCAAAGTGAACGTGGAATAGCTCTGCATTAGGAGAAAGATCATCATTGTAAGAGTTTATTGGAGCAGATAGAGATGCAGCCAA
Organism: Gymnocephalus cernua; assembly: GCA_023631565.1. NCBI lineage: Eukaryota > Metazoa > Chordata > Actinopteri > Perciformes > Percidae > Gymnocephalus > Gymnocephalus cernua. Next base: position 30,329,240 of record CM042441.1, on the reverse strand, counting down.
ACAATGACGTAGGCCCACACCTGTTCTGATTATAATCATTTGAAATTAAAAACACATGCAGCAGTTTTTGTTATTGCCTGAGGATTTGATTAATAAAATGAGGAGCTTTATCTACGCAGCGGTAGCAGTATTCAGATTTTTTACTTAAGACACATGCAGGTGAATAGGTTTTTTTAACTAGAAATCACCATGACACTTCCCCACTTTATTACTGATAATTAGTTTTCTTGAATGGTATGTTTAAATATGCAAAGATGCATTATCTTGTTAAAAAGACGCTCATTTGCATTGACAAAACTTATTTGGAGATAACGGCATTTGAGATTTTGTATTGTCATTGAAATCTGCAGACGCAAAGAGACCAATTTGAGGAAAAGAATGTTTTCTTTCCACTAGTCTCAAAGAAGACATGTTATGGAAGAAATATAGCAAACCTTATAATTGGCCAGGGCATGGAACCTAATTTGATGTTTTTGTAACCACAGCGCAGTCAGCCCAGTGATTCTGAGATTATCTTTCAGTTGACTTTTATTATTGGGTGTCGTGTTTTCTTATTGATTTGGGAAAAGCCTCAAATTATGGGTTTTAAGAGTTTAAGTTTTAAGATTTTAGCAGACAACAAAGTTTTAATCCCAAACGTTATTCATATTATTAATTATTATTTCATTTTTTATTTTAAATATTATTCATTCATTTTTGATTATTGATATTATTTTCTATTTTATTATCTATTATAATTATACGTTTTTATTATTGATATGTTTTTATTTTGTATTATTATTTCGATAATAATATTATTATGTAGGCTTATTCCTTATATTTTTATTATTTTGTTATTTCATTTTGCTATAGTTCTATTATTAATATAATGTCTTTTATTATTTTGTATTTATTTGTAATTACTTTCTATTTTGTTTATTATTAATGTAATGTTTTATTCATTCATATTATTGTTTTTTATTATAAATATGAGTTTATAATAAAATATATGGTTTTTCATTTTTAAAATGATTCCATTTTTTATCATTATTTTGCTTTTTTATTTCTTATTTTTATTATTATAATTATACTGGTGGTAATTACCATGAAGGCTCACATTTAGGAAAATATAAACTGCCAGATACTAAGAACACTAATAATAATAATAATAGTGTGTTTATTACTAAATGTTTTAGTAATAAACTAATAATACACTAGAATGTAAATCCAGCTGCAGCAGCAGCAGGAGTATTGTCAACACAGCTGGCATGTGCAGCATACTGCCGGAACTGTCTGTTTCATGACAACCATCCAACTCCCTGATGTTGTGTGAAATGAGTTTCCTCCGCCGGAGTCGATCCATTTCCTCCATCCTCCTCAGGAACCAATCAGCACTCAGCCAGGGCAGTCTGGCCATACGTCAGTCTGCAGCCTGTAGAGGATATGATACATATTGACTTGTTTAGCTCCTTCACACACCTTTATTTAGTCGTCAGTCAACGTAAGCCTGAGCAGACATTTCCTAGTGAAACAAATGGCAGTGCCCCCCCCCCCCCCCCCCCCCCTCTGCGCCCCTCAGGAGAGGTTCGACATGCACCAATGTTTCCTTCATTAGAAAAGAAAGAGAAAATGTCTTTATTCACCCTTTGTGCCTCCAATCACTCTTAATTTCCCTTTTGCGCTGTCTGAGGTGTAATGGATTCATTCAAGCAAACATCTGTGTGAGGAGGTGATCTTTTCTTTTAGGCATTGGCTTTTCAACAACACTTTGTCACAACTTTTCCATCGTGTTGATCGATGATACACATGGGAAATAGGGATGCAACAATACACTCAACCCACGATTCGATACAATTCACCATTTCTTGAACAGAATGAGCTGCAGACAAATGACTGAAAAACATTCCGTTATTTATATGAACTGTGCAAGACAACCGATGTGACCTCTTATCAAAAGTGCAACTTAAATAACAAAATAGAAGACGTAGTGACATCTGAAGTCAAACAAGTGAAATCAAAAGTAGATTACACCGAGGCCGTTCATTTTTCACGATTCACGATGTATCACTACATACCTAATGGAAAAAAATAAGCCCTTGGCACACTCCAATTACCACAAATCCTAAATGGGCGTGCTAATTGTTGTGTCGGCTTTCATTCCAAACTTTGGATCCCTGTCTTCCATTCCTGGGTTCCAGATGGCCGTGATGCTGAAGCCGTGGACCGTGCTGGTGGCCGTAGTGCTGTGTGTGCTGGTGTGTCTGGGAACGCTCGCAGACGCCTACCCCCCCAAACCTGAGAACCCCGGGGAGGACGCCCCCCCCGAAGAGCTGGCCAAGTACTACACCGCCTTGAGACACTACATCAATCTAATCACCAGGCAGAGGTATGAACACACACACACACACACGCACGCACGCACACACACACACACACACACACACACACACACACACACACACACACACACAAACACATGGCACAAGTTTTCTGTTAAGTCTTGTATTTCTGTAGTTTTGACAGCTAATGCCTACCATACACTAGAAAAGACTTTGAAAGACTGAAAGTCTGACACCATCTCGCTTCTAAAGGCAATCTGTCATAATGTCACTAAGTGTTTAGGCACAGACAAGAAGTTTTTACAAAGACTGGGGATCTTGCAGGGTCACTATTTGCAAGATTACTATTTAAATTCACTACCAAGGCTTTAAACAATACTATCAAACACGCTTGATTTTGTTAGAACGTCAAGACATTTACGACCATCTTACACCAAACGATTGAGACTCTCAGGATTTCATTCCGATGTTGAGAATTTGTCATTTTGCTGTAAGATCGGCATAAATGACAATAAGTACAGGAGCAATTCATCCAAAATGAGAATATTGCCGTTAAAACGCTGTAGCTCTCAGGTTAGGTTTAGGGACTGTACAAAAATAATTAGGGTACGGGGGAGGGCTGAATCCTATTCAATGTGATATTTCAGATCTTCTTATAATATCATTATGCTATAATATTTTTGATAAAGCAAGGCCCTCCACCCACAGATGTTTGTTCTGATCCTTTGATTTACCAAATCTAAAAATGACCATGAATTTAAGATAGTGTAGCCCATTTTAGATCTCAGTATCTAAATTGAATCATAATTTTCACTATAGCAACCACAGCACACATTACAAGTGAAATTAGAAATTGCAGAATTCATGACAAACATAACAAAATGTATTTAAAAGCTAATAAATGTGTAACAGCAGCTGAACTGAGTTAGTCTTTTATACTTCATCCCTTCTTCCTTTAGTCCAGATTTCATTTTTGTTTGATTGAAGTCATTGAAGCGACTGAGCTCTATGAGTATCCCGCTCGTACTGAAGCCCAAAGGTCCGTCGATGTGTGATGCATCCCCCCCCCCCCCCCCCCCCCCCCCCCCAAAATCCTCACACATCAGCTCAGTAGATTAGATTACAGGCCACTCTCCAAAACCTCCAGGCCTCCAAATCAAACGGGACCAGAGCAATAAAACCGGCACAGACGGTCCCAAGAAAGAATCACAAATCCAGTTAGCGGGGGCCTGAGCCGATGGCCTGCTGCTCTCACGTATGAAAGTTGCTGGAACCTAAATTGGCGGATGGAATATTTTTTTATTTGAAGCAGTCTGGAGTCATAACTTTATCTGTTCTTACTCATGAAAGCCAAATAGGTCGTTGATATTTAGATCCTTGGTTTAAAGAAGACTCATAATGCCATGGGAAGTCAATTGGTTCAGAGTAGGTTTTTACATTTCCCTGGGCAGTTGCAGATGAAGACATATCACATGCAATAAAAGGTAACTAATGGTTATACGAAGGTTTGGCTCTATCAAATCAAATGCCGGGGAATGTGATGGCTGTCAGCTTTAGGCTGTGCACTCTATTAAAACTGATGGATCTGGGCAGTCAGGTGCCTTTGGTGCATAACTATATACTGCAGTTCATAGCAGTGTAGAACTGGACAAATATAACAAACAATGTCTTTAATAAAGACGGGAGAATCAGAGCTGTGGCTGCCAATGAGCCATCCTCTGTATTTCTCCTAAAAGTCCAAAAACTGGGGGAGTTTACTGTATATTCTACAAGTTTTTGATTTGTACATTTTTAAGCTGATGCTAGTATTTTTTATTGATTTCAGTTGCTTTCAACCATAGACTGTATATAAAGATGGACGACGCGTCTCCACTCTCTCCCACTGAACAAAAGTGAAATACCCCGGATACGAGCGCCGCCATCTTGTAATTTTGGAGCCAGAGTCTGCGGGAGACAATTTAGCCTAATCGTTTCACAGCAAGTTTTCTGGAAATACCTATAAAATATGGCACTAATTGTAAAGTAAATACAAAGTTCTGATACAGTTATTTTTGTTATAGTTTAGTTAATTGAGTTAATATGCATTTGTTAATCTTCAGAGGGAATTTCTTGAAAGTACTGCTCTAAATAAATGAAAATGAAAATTGTTTATCTTTTGGAAAAGTCGGGTAGCTTTGTGACTCTGATGTAATGGTAGAACAGGAGGCGCACAATTTAGGGGTAATATTTCTAAAAAAAAAAAGGATGAAGATTACTGCATTGAAGAGAGCAAAAGACAAGAAAAAGCAAACTGACGATTGGATAGAAAGAGCGAGAAAGACAATCACACGAGAAAAGACGTGAACAGAAAAAGCAGATAAACTGAAAAACGGGGGAAAAGACAGACAGACAGACAGACAGACAGAAAATAAAAGCAGGACCAAACATGGAGACTCAGGAAGATATATTGTTGCGGATGCACCATTATCAGAGGGGGGAGCATTTTACATCCTGATGTGTGGCAGTGCGTGACAGCTGAGACGGAGTAGTTTGAGTGCTTTCCTACGGGGCAAGACACTCACACACCTCCCTATGTGTGTAACCAAGCGTATGATTGGGCGCCACGGGCATGGTGGGAGGTGGAACAGGTGGTTGATGGGAAAACAGAGGAACGGCAGGTCGCGCTGGCAGGGGTTGGATTAAATGACGCTGTTTCGTGCACAAACACAAGTGAACTCGCACACACATTAGGAAGTGAGCTCTCTGTTAAACGGCTCTGTGGTTTTACGTTCACGGCTCGCTTGGACCCCTGCTTTGCTTATCATGGGGATGATGAGACTCATCCAGACCTGGAAATGGCGCCCTCGTACAAAAACACACACACACACAGACACACACACACACACACACACACACACACACACACACACACTCCTACATGCACAGTCTGATTCTGACTGTCATATTGAAGCATTGGGAAACCCAATCTAGTGGCCATAGTAATTATGATAGGAGTAGTCTATATTCACTACGTTCCACTTTTGGAATTGCTAGCTAGACTATCTGTCCAATCTGAGTTTTCTGTTGCACGACTAAAACAACTTTTGAACGTGCACAGGTCCCACCTTCCCTAAGGCCATTTTGCAGCGGAAATATAAATAATTAAGTACAGATACGTATGTGAAAATTCTTTTTAAGTACAGTAACAAAGTATTTGTACTTTGGGGCACCCTGGTAGCTCACCTGGTAGAGTGTGTGCCCCATGTTCTAAGACTCAGTCCGTGCTGCAGCGGCCCAAGTTAAATTCCGACCCGCTGTCCTTTGCTGCATGTCATCTCCCTCTCTCTACCCCCTTTTCTGTCCTCAGTTGTCCTATTCATTAAAGGCCAAAAAGCCACCCCAAAAAGTATTGGTACTTTGTTGCATTCCACCACCGGTGGCTGGGGTTGGTTTGTGTCACAAACTTGAGATGGCACGCAATCCACCCAATAGTTGTCAAGAAATGTGCCACTGGCACGGCTCTCCTTACCTCTCTCCCAGGTATGGAAAGCGTTCGACCCAGGAGGATGTGGTTGCAGAGCTGCTGTTTGGTGGTGACAGCACCAGAGACCAGAGATCAAGGTAACACACACACACACACACACACACACACATTTACAGGGGTTACAACACCCCCAATGATCAAAACTGGGCAGTCATTTCATAAGTATTCAGATGCTCAAGTTTAGTTTAGTTTATTTCTTTCACAGAACATAAAAAACAAATTACATTGAAGAAATACAAAAATACATGTGAGGGTGTTGTAGAAAACGGTAACGGCTTATATACAAACCACAACCAAAGTACATACACTAATGGAGACGTACAAAATCCAAAATAACAATTTAAGTGCGCAAAATATTTAAAAAAAATGTAATAAAAAGAAATACATGTAGATAAATAATTCCCATGTTTTCAATAAAGACAACAGTCCCTTTCCCTCAAAATCACATAGTTTAGACAGCAGGGCATTTCTAAGTCTATTTTTATACATAGAAAATGACACAGAGGAATCCATTAAATGTACATTTTCTTTTCACAAAATGACTCCAAGAAATTTGATGTTTTGTACAAAAGGAAGATGAAGATTTTCAGGCTGTCGCGTTGGGTAATTATGGAAATGTAAAAAAATCTTAATTTGTAAAGTAACTAGTAACTAAATCTGATGCAGAAACATTCACCAGAATGTCAGATGAATGTAGTGGAGTAAGAAGTACAATGTTTCTCTCTGAAATGTAGCGGAGTAGAAGTACAAAGTGGCATGAAACGAAAGACTCAAGTAAAGTGCAAGAACTCACTTAAGTACTCAAGTTTGTACTTAAGTACTGTATTTGAGAGTGAATGTACTTAGTTACATTCCACAACTGCATGGTGCCTGCAATGAACCTATATGAATTACACATTCTTCCTTGTGTTCTTCCACAGATACGATGACTCCTACGTGTGGTGACTCCGCCACCCCTCTCCCTCCTCGTCATCGGGCATTCCCTCTGGGTGTGTCCCACAATGCACCTGGAGGGGCCAACATGTGCCTCTCACCTCTCGACCCCTGAAGCCGATCCCAGCCAAACACAAGCTCTCTCTGTCTCTCTTGTAACTGTCTCTCATCTCTCTCATTACAACACAACTGTACATAATTTATTATTGAAATTAAAAATATATATATGAGATCAGAGCTACTAATCAGAAGGTGGAACTGTGTCCGTGTGTGTGCGTGAGCATTAACGTCCCTCTACCGTCCAACGCTGTATAGAGGAGGAAATTTGTGTTTTACTGTTGCTACTGTAAAAAGTAACATTAGAATAAATGAATAAAAATCTGCTCTGTGTGATTCAAATGTGTTGATGAATCAGAACGGTTCTTTTTTGGGAATTTATGTAGCTAATGATGCTGTAAGTGTGTAGAGTGTACTCATATCATATCCTAGTCTGAACCCCTCTGAATAATAGATCAATAAAGTCACAACACGCCACTCTCTTTAATATTAGCTGATTATTATAGGGTAACCACCGTTCTTTTCAACTTGGATCCTATGTTCCTATGTTTTTGTGTGTAAGTGACTGATAGTAACAAAAATATTTTAAATTGGTCCAGTATTAAGGGTGAATGCTATAACCGGCAGCCACAGACTGGGCTGTGATGTAACCGTGTTGGACAAATGTGCATCGTCAATTTGGTCACATTTCTTTATTTTGTCACTGACAGGCTCCAATTAATATTCTAACAATTTGACAACATTATGGAAATGATCCCTACAGAGATAGACCTATTAAAACCTATTTAATACCTTTCTGTTTAACCAGAAACAGCTCTAAGATCGTTAGCGCTAAACCCACCACATTCCATTGAAAAAAAAAAAAAATACTTTTAGCAAGTAGAGCCAACATGTTTTCACATGTAAATCGATAAACTATTGTTTATTTCAACCAAAACTAGAGTTGTGATGGTTGGAAAACTAGAAAGATGACCCAAAACAGCTTTCATAGTTTTATTTTGTATCTGTTGACTTTGAATGAAGTGTATTTTATGATTCTAAAATGACACATTATTTACATGGAGTCTGGTGGCTTTAGCGAATGCAATTTCACGGATGTTTTTATGTTTATTAAAAGGATCTTACTCTTTAACAGAAAGGTCAACCTCCTTAGAAATCCTTTCCATAATGTTGTCAGACACTTAGAATATTAATCTGAGCCTGGCAGCAGCAAAACAAGCACTTTTGTGATGTAAATACAAGCTGCACAATTGCTCTATTAACTGACATTGTAGCTTGTTTCGCCGCTGCCGACTGCAGCGATCTCGCTTAATACTGGACCAATGTCAAAGACTGTCATTTTTAGACTATATTGTAGAGCAGTGGTTGAGCAGATTAATTGTTTTACCCCCTGACCAGCTCAAAACATGTACCCTAGGAGTACGCGTACCCCCATTTGAGAAACACTCATGTACGTGTTACTTCTTCTAGATGTTGAACCACAATGTCTGGTTGGTTTGCAATCATTTTATCAGTCTGGATCTGGAAGTCCCACTTTCTTTAGTATATATACTATATATATATATATATATACAACCCCAAATCAGAAAAAGTTGGGACAGTATGGAAAACACAAATAAAAAAAGAAAGTAGTGATTTCTAAATGTACTTTGACTTGTATTTCATTGCAGACAATACAACAGCACATAATTTAATGTGTTCCTCGTGATTTCTTTTTTTTTTTCAAAAAAACAAAATTCCTATTTTGGTTCTTGCAACACATTTCAAAAAAGGTTGGAACAGTAAAGCATTTACTACTTTGTAATGTTGCCATTCCTTTTCACAACACTTAAAAGACATTTAGGGACTGAAGACACCAAGTGATGAAGTGTTTCAGGTGTAATTTTGTTCCATTCTTGCTGCAAACAAGTCTTAAGGTGGGCAACAGTACGGGGTCTTCGTTGTCACATTTTGCGCTTCAAAATGCGCCACACATTCTCTATTGGAGACAGGTCGGGACTGCAGGCAGGCCAGTCAAGTACCCGTATCCTCTTCCTCTGCAGCCAGGACTTTGTAATGTGTGCAGAATGTGGTTTTGCATTATCTTGTTGAAATATGCATTTTAATTGAAGGTGAAATAAGCAAATGTATTCCTATCTTTCTTTGAGGAACATTGTTTTTAAACATTTCAATAATTTTCTCACGTATTTGTTGGCAAACTGCCGATCCTCGGCCCATCTTTGCTCCTAAAGGACTAGACCTTTCTTGGATGCTGCTTTTGTACCAAATCATAATTACAATCACCTGTTGACATCACCTGTTTCAAATCACATCATTATTTAACCAATTTACCTGATTACTAGCCCTAAATTGCTCCTGTCCCAACCTTTTTTGGAATGTGTTGCAGGTCTGAATGACAGGAAAGGATGTATATTTACAAATGAAATTAAGTTGACCAGATAAAACAATTTTTTTCATACTGTCCCAACTTTTTCTGATTTGGGGTTGTATATACTGGGCAACAATTACAAGTTTAATCGCGATTAATCGCATGATTTCCCTGATTAATTGTGATTAATCACATTGTTATACGTAAAATCCAATAATGAATTCAAAAGTAGTGTATAGCGCAATTTAATTTTTATTTTATTTTTTTTATTTTATTTTAAATGTAAAGTGCCATAACATTTGTTCTGCAAACACTTAACATTAGCATTTTGTTCATACAGTAGCAGTTAAATAAAATATTTTGTGTAAATCTCAACTTAAACAATGTAATCAAAGCAAATACAAAATGAAAGCTTGTTGCCACTGCCAGGGCATTCACGTTATCATTAATAGGGCACATTCCACTGCTGTGAAACTTCAATAAAGTGTCCCGCGCACGTTTCAGCATAATGTCTCTCCTCTGTTTTCATTACAGTCAGAACATGTGACTGCAGTGCCCACTGTTCATCAATATAATGCACTGTAGCTCTGAGGTAATTATGGTTACCTAGTGATGTCCAGTAGTCCCCAGTTAGAGCAACTGCAGGTGCATGTTGTGAAGTTGTCGCTTTTGCAGTCCTCTACTTTTCATACAACTCATGTATTCTTCTTGTGATGGTGCGTCTTGAGGGAATCTCATACCTGCCGTCATTTGTTACGATTCTCATAATGTTTCTCAGACCGACGTCCTCCACATGACTAATCGGCCTGCTGTCTGTAGCTATCCACTTCGCTATGGCATTTGTTGGCTTCTCTTGCCTTTGTTTATCTATACTTCTCCCACACGCTGCATCTAACGTAGTAGTCTGCCGAAGCCTCGCTCCACTGTTTGTTTTGTTGAATGATTTGGGTGTTACAACTTTCTTAGGATTGCTTTATGGCATCCAGAGTTGTTGCTTTACAGTGCAAAGAAAGTAAATGGCATTCCTCTTTGTTAAGAATTCATCACCACATTAGGGTCCCTTGAAAGGACTGGCAGCATCTATGGGCATGTAACTTGCATTTCACATCGTGAACCATTGGGTTGCATCTACAGAAACATCTGCTGGGTTATTTTCCGGCACATAAACGAAAGGGGCCACTCTTCTGCCAGAGCAAACTGTGAGGGTTTAGGGTCAGGACAGCCAGTAGAAGGAAAGGCTGATGGAAAGATCAGTTCCAGCACGTTTAGCCTCTTCAGAGAGGAAGAGACATTTGGTGGTAATGAGAAATCAGAAACACTAGTGTTTGCTACTAGTGGGAGACAGAAACTGCCAACATCATGGCCAATTAGACTAATGTTGAGACCATGTTCTAACTTTCTTCCAATGATTAACATAAATAGGGTTTTGGAGACGCCGGGCCCTCTCAGCTTAAAAACATACTTATTGTTTTATGCAAATTCGCTATAAACATAACTTTGAACAGATGACATGTTTCAGTGGCTGGAATGGTGTTGCAGTGGTTAGCACTGTTGCCTCAAAGCAGAGGGTTCTGTGTTTGAACCAGCTGGTTTGGGACATTCTGCGTGGAGTTAGCATGTTCTCCCTGCATTAGCGTGGGTTTTCTCCAGGCTCTCTGGCTTCCTCCCACAATTTGCCAGTAGGTGTGAATGTGAGCGTGAATGGTCGTCTGTCTCTAAGTGTCAGCCCTGTGTCTGTGAATGCCTGGCGACCAGTCCAGGGTGTACCCCGCCTCTCGCACAATGTCAGCTGGGATAGCCTCCAGCCCCATGAGAAGCAGAGATCTTTAACAGGGGGTCCGGGACCCCTAGCAGGTCCTCAGAGTTGCTGCAGAGGGGCCACCAAATTACTGATCGATGGTTTAAAAAGTCTGAAATATACATTAACATGAATCCAACATATATTAGTTTACAACGTATACAACATTGATGATCGGCTTACTGGCCTATTAGATATGGTAGCCATCCACAGATACATTTAAGCCTAAGGATTCACTGTGCCATATTTCAATATGCAACTCAGTTTTATACATGTAGTAGGGGGTCCCTGCTCCGTCTCTTTTTCAGCTAGGGTCCATGGCCTAAAAACGTTGAGGACCCCTGCTGTAAAGAATAAGCGGTTACAGATGAAGGATGGACATGTTTGGCGTCTCAGAGACTCCAGCTGAACAACATGGCTTTGTATGGCCTTTCTGTGATTGGTATGGACAGTATTGTAGTAAAGATCCCTATTTTCTCTTACGCATTCTAACCGATGCCCCATGATGATAGCACTCCATCTCAGAAATTGAACCCTCCGCCTTAGCAAGTACTTTTTATCCCAACTAAATATATATAAATATATTGGATTCATGTTTTTGTTCATAAATAGTAACATCACTATAGGATAGCAAGGTCTACAGTACATTTCGTTGTCATTCCTAGCATTGACAAATAAAATAAATGTAGGCCTATTTGTTCATGCGTAGTCCATATAATATTATAAAACATGACCTTTTTCTTTGGTTTGGGTTTATTTTCTATATTACAGTAATACTCAGGGGACAATCTCAATCATTTCAAAGAAAAGGCCAGTATTAACCCATTATTAACATGGTATGAGTTCTGCACCATTATTACCTTGAGGTGTCTTTACATATTATTATCATCATATGTTGCCCCATTTTTACACTAATACAGAAAATAACCTCATGTTTCCACCAGGCTACCCTAGAATTAGCCTGTTCTTCCCAAGATATTATTACCCCAATTACACCTTGTTTTTACTGAACTGTAATAATAGACATCACTGTTCAACCCATCAAATCACCACAGCTGACACACCAGTTGATGTGTAATACTGAAATATCTCCACTGCATGCTGCTGTTGCACTACTTTCACATATGGTCAGGCTGTTTCTACTACTACTGCATCCTGCAAACAACAGAGCTGCATGGAATTTGAGATTATCATGGTCTTTTTTTTAATTCACTGACAACATTTGTTTTCAGTTGGAGCATATATACTGTCACCGTGGTCCTGCTAGGCACCCTGCAATGCTCTGCAGTGCCCTGCTACGCCGTGAACTACAACAACTACTATTCCTAGTCATAGTTCCATTATCTTTATTGTGACTATAATTGCCACTGTTCGTCACACCCCCAGGCAGACAACCGCCCACCAAGTGCCTGGGTCTGGGTCTGTTTGTTTTTGAAAGGCCAGTCACACAATGGCTTTTTGGGCTTTCACAAAGAGAGTCTAATCTAACCTGCTGGATAACAAGAGAGGGATTTTTAATCAATGGATCTCAATTTGTCATGTTATTGTTTTAAAACTCAGCTTTTGGGGTTGTGATTTGCCCTCTGTTGTCATTCCCTCCAGTCAAATCTATGATTCTGTGTTATATATGAAATGTTTCAGCTTTGGTTACTTTAAGGTGTGTTTTTAAAAATAAAGACATAATACAACAAACGACAAACAACGCACTGGCCCTTTAATACTCCTAATACTATCAGATGGTAAGAGAATCTTTGATAAATAGTATCGCACAGTGACAAAGGTAAAAAGAAGGTATCGCATCGATAGTTGTCAAATTCCCAGGAATATGTAGAACGTAACCGGAAATAGGTGCCTTCTAAATTAAGTTTAAATTAATAAACACCTACTACATACCACATAGTTTATGCAATAAATGTTCAAGGCATGAGAACAGCAATAGTTTGACATTAGTTTTGTTATTGAAAAGCATAAATGCTGCAAAAAATGATCTGCCAGAAGCGTTTTATTTTGAAATTCTCTCGGAAGTCATTATGCATTTTCCTGCTACTTTTGACACATCCTCTGTCTTGACGGCTACAAGAAGCCAGACAACAACAAGAAGCGCACGAGACATCACAGACAGCCTCATTGTGTTGAAAGGTAGGTTAACGGCATTTTATTTTACACAAACATGGCGGCGTTATTGATATATATTACAGTTGTTGTTTAGCAATGAGCGCATTGTGCTTCTTTTTCTCTTTCTCCGGCCACTGATGCTCGTTTATTGTAAGATAGCAGCTAGCTACGTTACCGTTACACTGGACTGGCTTGACAATGGTGCGTCTGAGTGCGCGCGTGAATGTTTGTAATACAATACAGCGCTCACAATAATATAATACGATAATATTTTAGTAGCCTATGTGTTGTGTTAGCATTCGGTTTTTCGGGCATCCTGTCTGTGTGTTGGGGGGGGGGGGGGGGGGGGGCGTGTCGTGCTTTGTTATATGTGACCCGTGAGGCTAAGATGACCCTTCTGCGTAGTGTGTGTGTGTGTGTGTGTGTGTGTGTGTGTGTGTGTGTGTGTGTGTGTGTACGCGTGCGCGCGGTATTGTGTGCGTATGTGTACAAGGTGATGGGGGGTCCACTGTGAGTGATACAAAATCTGACATTTTAAAAAGATTAAACAAAGAGAAGAGCATATGAAACCCAGCCACACAAACCTACTGATGGGGTTCATGTGACCTAAAAAAAAACGTAACCACGCACTTGACACCTACTGCCGATGTCGACACAAGCACACACACCCTGCACTCACAGGCACACAGATTATCATGAGAAAATGTCAGAAAATAGTCTATAGGGGCGAAAGAATAGCACTGCATTTTCAAATCAAGGCAACTTTCAGGCCTACATCAATCATTTAAAACAAATAGTGTTATGACATAAAATGCAACAGCATAGTTAAACCCAAGTTATGTTTTCGAGACATTGCAAGAACTCCTTTTGTGTGTGTGTGTGTGTGTGTGTGTGTGTGTGTGTGTGTGTGTGTGTGTGTGTGTGTCTGTGTGTGTGTGTGTGTGTGTGTGTGCGCACCTGGCACGATTAGTTTCTTTACATACTGGAGCAGATGGATGATGTGGGGGACGGAGGGAGGAGGGGAGGTGATGGAGGGGGGGGGATAAGAGCGTAATGGAGGGAGGAGGAGAGGAAGGAGGGGACATTGGGGGGGACACGTGCACGCGTGGGGAAAAGAGAAAGGGAGAGGATGGGGCAACGGGGGAGTTGTTGATCTCAAGGATGAAAAAAAGAGGAGACAGGCAAGTGGAAAAAACTGAGGAGAGATGAGAAGGAGGGAAAGAGAATGGAGGGAGAAAGGTATGAGCGGAGGAGAAGCAAGATGACGAGGGAGCAGATGGAGTTCACAGCAGTGTGAGATCACTTAGTAGTTTGTGCATGTTTGACTGTTTTTATAGTTCAGGTAAACAGTAGCTGAGCAAGGTTTTGTTGCTCTTATCTATTGCTCTCCTACTGTTCTGTATATAATTTATATTTTTTTAGGGCTGTCAATCGATTAAAAAAATTAATCAAATTAATTACAGACTCTGTGAAAGTATTTTAAATATTTCAATTCAAATGAATCAATGAATAATCAGCATTAGTGACATTAAAGTTAAAAAACTCTTTTTATTATTATTTTCAATGTTCAAATAATGACCATAACAATCAACAATATGACCTAATATGCTGAGTAAAGAAATTAAAAAGTGCTTCAGAAATAGGGTTATTTCACTAGTAAATATCTATTGAACGACAAAAACATCCACCAGATGGGAAAATGGTATTTTACAATAACTTTGAATGCACCACGAGGCTGTAGGTTACCAGCTTCGTTGAACGCACCGTCTCTGTCTGGCGGTAACCGTCCACAAGCCGGGCATATCAAACTGTTTATTTCCCTGCCTTGAGGTGATTATCCCGTTTATTCTACTTCTTGCTTGCCAACAGAATAAAACAATTCAAATACTTTAATAATTATGATTTTTCTTATTCGTATTGCATGCTTATTAAATGTATACTCCGCTTGAATTCATCTCCCTCAAAATGTAGTCCTCTTTAGAACTACGGTGAATAACGTTAGCTCAGCTGTAGCTAATTAGTTTCTATAGAAACCACACAAGGCTGCTGTCTTAAATAATCGTTTAGCTAGCTAGCTAGCTAGTTCTTCGGCGCTGCAGGTGTACGGGTCAGTTGTCACTGTCAGCCTATCCTTCTGGTGGCTCTTCCACTCAGTGAGAACCTTGATAGCAAAGGCAGTTGCCTTTTCCGTGTTTGATTCCAGGGCGCCGTCTTCAATGGTATGCAGCTCCTCATCTGTCAGATCTGGAAACAGGAAGCCTACCCTGGGCCTCATTTTTTTCTTTTGTCATTCTGTCGTCCTCGTCGCTCTTTAACCAGTCCTCAAATGTCTTCCCTACTCCAAATATATTAAAATTGACAATGAATTCATCCATTTTTAAAACCCTGTAATGTTTAGAACTACATAACGTTAGCTCAACTGCAGCTAACGCTAATTAGTTTCTATAGCAACCACACAAGGCTGCATCTGATCACTAACGTTAGTTTAATAACGTAGCTGCTACATAAACTATGTATCGACTGAGCCTCCGATAGATTTCCGACACATTTTAGAAACCTTTTTAAACAAGGTTTATTCTTACAATGGACCTCATGTTTGAACTTTCTGTGATAGAAAAAAAAATACAAGAGGCGTATTGATCTACTATTTGATGACGCTGTGCTCAGTCAGTGGGCAACGTGCCGGGTTAATGCCCTCCTCCCAGCCAATCAGAATCAAGCATTCTTAAACGAAGTAGAATAATCAAAATGAATGCGTTATTTTGACAGCCCTAATTTTTTAATTATAATAAGCACTACAATCAAATGTGCAATTAGGACATGCAATTCAGAACGGAAAAGCCGCCCTGTACAGAACACTTAAGTTTTAGTACTGGGTTGTAGAGGTGTAAATCACACGTTTTATCAGGATATGATTTATATTGATTTTTTGGACAACAATCCAATATTTACCTGTCTGCCATGATACCATTTCGATAGGATTCATTTCAGGGCCATGCGACATGAAGACGCATCTTAAAGATGTGTCGATAATATTGGATCGTTGAGGATTGGATCGAAATATTGATCCAGATCGATGTGTCGTTATAACAAGGGGTGCATGATATATTGACTGGATATCGTTATCGCGATATCACATTGCGCAATATTACATTGAAAATGTTGCGATAAGTATGCACTATTCTTTTATAATTACCTTTATTGTTTCTAATATGTCCTGTTCTGTAGACATGCTCTTTATTTATTGATTTTATACTGACTAACCAGTAAAACATGTCCTGTTCTGTAGACATGGTCCTTATTTATTTATTCATGTTGGACCAATCCAATATGACTGTCAGTTGAAATAAACCTTCTGTTGTATTTGTTATTAATCTATTTTGATGTGTTTTCCCATAACTTTTGTAATTTTACACATGTTAAAGATATATTGAAATTAATATTGATATCACAATATTCACAATGAATATCCCAATATCACATTTTGTACAGTTAGCTACAACCCCCACTGGGTTGTAATAGTGCTTAGTAAAATGATTCTTGAGAAACTGTGGCTTTTATAGAACACATACTGTATACCACAGAAGAACATGCAGGTCAGGGCCGGACGTGGCTACTCCAGTCTGAACTATCTGAAGCTACTGCAGATTAGAGCTGGCTGATATGGAGGAAATCAAATATGATAATTTGTGAGTTCTGCTATGTGCCTGTACCATATTCTGTGTGTTTACCATTGCACATTAGCCTAGCAGCTAGCAGAGATTCCTTCTGCTTTAGCTTAATCCCAACAAAACCACACCAGTGTTTCCCTAGGATTTTCTTTAGCTGTGGTGGCAGGTATGTCAACACCCCCCACCCCCCTCCCCTGGCAGACACTCCAAGGCCGGACTTTCAAATAAAGAAAATAAAATGAATGTATACCTAATATGGCTATTCTCGTTCAAAATGTCCACTTTCTTACTGAATTAATGCTATTTTTTTACATACAGTACATTAGTGTGAGCAAACTTCTCAAAAACATGGACTCCATAATGATAACTGACTCTTTAACTAGAACAAGATCTCAGACTAGGAGGCAGTTCACTGAGTGATTGTTAAAGTCTGTGATTGGAAACATGGTTGTAGTATGCAGGAAAATGCTTGCAGAAAGAAAGGCTGTTGTCAGGTAAAAATGTCACAGTCAAAGAGGCTGAAGGGACAATTGACGTGGAAAAGCCTTTAATGATGAATGGACTGATAAGCAGGCTAGCATTCATACTGTATGCCTCATTTGCAATGAAATGATGCTGTTGCAAAATAATACAACCAGCATCATCATCAAGAATGAAGAACGTGAAGGTAACGATCGCGTCATTCACGTGCATATTAAGTAGCCACATGTATCTGTTTTGGTCTTAGTTATAATACATCCATAGATTTTCCGCTCCAGTGGAGAGGACGGTTCGCTCAGCCAGCAGTTAAGTTTATAAGAATTTGTCCAAATTTCTAGATTCCCGCCAAGCTAAGCTAAGACGACAACCAACAGCTTTATTTGTTTTAGCTTGTTGGTAAAAATTCGCGATTTGCAGAGTAGAGCTGTGTTTGGCTGAAACACTGCACACGGTTAATTTCAGCCTGCATGAACATGTTGTAGCCTAAACAGAGCAGCTTACAGTATATTGGTTATACAACCCCAAATCAGAAAAAGTTGGGACAGTATGGAAAACACAAATAAAAAAAGAAGGTAGTGATTTCTAAATGTACTTTGACTTGTATTTCATTGCAGACAATACAACAGCACATAATTTAATGTGTTCCTCATGATTTTTATTGTTTTGTTTTAAAAAAAACAAAATTCCTATTTTGGTTCTTGCAACACATTTCAAAAAAAGTTGGGACAGTAAAGCATTTACCACTTTGTAATGTTGCCATTCCTTTTCACAACACTTAAAAGACGTTTAGGGACTGAAGACACCAAGTGATGAAGTGTTTCAGGTGTAATTTTGTCCCATTCTTGCTGCAAACAAGTCTTAAGGTGGGCAACAGTACAGGGTCTTTGTTGTCGCATTTTGCGCTTAAAAATGCACCACACATTCTCTATTGGAGACAGGTCGGGACTGCAGGCAGGCCAGTCAAGTACCCGTGTCCTCTTCCTCCGCAGCCAGGACTTTGTAATGTGGTTTTGCATTATCTTGTTGAAATATGCATGGACGTCCCTGGAAAAGATGTCTTCTTGAAGGCAGCATATTGTGCTTCAAAATGTCTATGTACTTTTCAGCATTAATGGTGCCATCACAGAAGTGCAAGTTACCTATACCAAGGGCACTGACACAACGTCATACCATGAGAGACCCTGGCTTTTGGACTTGTTGCTGGTAACACTCTGGATGATCCTTTTCTTCTTTGGTCCGGAGCACACAGCATCCATTTCTCCCAAAAAATACCTGAAATACTGATTCATCTGACCACAGTACACGTTTCCACTGTGTGATTGGCCATCCCAGATGCCTCCGAGCCCAGAGAAGTCGACGGCGCTTCTGGACACTGTTAACATAGGGCTTCCCTTTTGCACAGTACAGTTTTAACTGGCATTTGTGGCTGTAACTACGTATTGTGGTACTTGACAAAGGTTTGCCAAAGTAGTCCTGAGCCCATGTGGTGATATCGCTTATAGATGAATGACGATTCTTGATGCAGTGCCGCCTGAGGGATCGGAGATCACGGTTGTTCAGCTTAGGCTTGCGCCCTTGTCCTTTACGCACTGAAATTCCTCCACATTCCTTGAATCTTTTAATTATGTTATGCACTGTTGAAGGTGAAATAAGCAAATGTCTTCCTATCTTTCTTTGAGGAACATTGTTTTTAAACATTTCAATAATTTTCTCACGTATTTGCTGGCAAACTGGCGATCCTCGGCCCATCTTTGCTCCTAAAGGACTAGACCTTTCTTGGATGCTGCTTTTGTACCAAATCATAATTACAATCACCTGTGGACATCACCTGTTTCAAATCACATCATTATTTAACCAATTTACCTGATTACTAGCCCTAAATTGCTCCTGTCCCAACCTTTTTTGGAATGTGTTGCAGGTCTGAATGACAGGAAAGGATGTAGGCTATATTTACAAATGAAATTAGGTTAACCAGACAAAACATGAAATATTTTGTGTTCACATTGTCTGCAATGAAATACAAGTCAAAGTACATTTAGAAATCACTACTTTCTTTTTTTATTTGTTTTTCATACTGTCCCAACTTTTTCTGATTTGGGGTTGTATTACAGAGAGCAGCACGTTAGCGCGCTGCCTCTGCTCTCTGACTGCTCAGCCGCTGTGCTGCCGCTGCTGCGAAGCCGAAGCGTCTGCCCTCGATAAATTGATAAATTGTCAAGTTTTTGACTGAAGATATGTTATTGTTACATTATGTTAATATCCATCCATCCATCGTCGTCCGCTTATCCGTGGTCGGGTCGCGGGGGGAGCAGCTCCAGCAGGGGATCCCAAACTTCCCTTTCCCAAGCCACATTAACCAGCTCTGACTGGGGGATCCCGAGGCGTTCCCAGGCCAGGTTGGAGATGTAATCCCTCCACCTAGTCCTGGGTCTTCCCCGAGGCCTCCCAGCTGGACGTGCCTGGAACACCTCCCTAGGGAGGCGCCCAGGGGGCATCCTTACCAGATGCCCGAACCACCTCAACTGGCTCCTTTTGACGTGAAGGAGCAGCGGCTGTACTCCGAGCTCCTCACGGATGACTGAGCTTCTCACCCTATCTCTAAGGGAGACGCCAGCCACCCTCCTGAGGAAACCCATTTCGGCCGCTTGTACCCTGGATCTCGTTCTTTCGGTCATGACCCACCCTTCATGACCATAGGTGAGGGTAGGAACGAAAACTGACCGGTAGATCGAGAGCTTTGCCTTCTGGCTCAGCTCTCTTTTCGTCACAACGGTGCGATAAACTGAATGTAATACCGCCCCCGCTGCGCCAATTCTCCGACCAATCTCCCGCTCCATTGTCCCCTTCGCGAACAAAACCCCAAGGTACTTAAACTCCTTCACTTGGGGTAAGGACTCATTCCCTACCTGGAGAAGGCACTCCATCGGTTTCCTGCTGAGAACCATGGCCTCAGATTTAGAGGTGCTGATCCTCATCCTAGCTGCTTCACACTCGGTTGCAAACCGATCCAGTGAGTGCTGAAGGTCACAGGCCGATGATGCCATCAGGACCACATCATCTGCAAAGAGCAGCGATGAGATTCCCAGCCCACCGAACTGCAACCCCTCCCCACCACGACTACGCCTCGATATCCTGTCCATAAATACTACGAACAGGATTGGTGACAAAGCGCAGCCCTGGCGGAGACCAACCCTCACCTGGAACGTGTCCGACTTACTGCCGAGAACCCGGACGCAGCTCTTGCTTTGGTCATACAGAGATTGGATGGCCCTGAGAAGGGACCCCCTCACCCCATGCTCCCGCAGCACCTCCCACAGTGTCTCTCGGGGGACCCGGTCATATGCCTTCTCCAGATCCACAAAACACATGTAGACCGGATGGGCATACTCCCAGGCTCCCTCCAGGATCCTTGCGAGAGTAAAGATCTGATCCGTTGTTCCACGACCAGGACAGAATCCGCATTGTTCCTCTTCAACCCGAGGTTCGACTATCGGCCGAACCCTCCTTTCCAGCACCTTGGAGTAGACTTTACCAGGGAGGCTGAGAAGTGTGATACCCCTGTAATTGGTATACACCCTCTGGTCCCCCTTTTTGAACAGGGGAACCACCACCCCAGTCTGCCACTCCTTTGGCACTGTCCCAGACTTCCATGCAATGTTGAGTAGGCGTGTCAACCAAGACAGCCCCTCCCCACCCAGAGCTTTCAGCATTTCTGGATGGATCTCATCAATCCCTGGGGCTTTGCCACTGTGGAGTTGTTTGACTACCTCAGTGACCTCCACCAGGGAAATGGACGACAATCCCCCATTATCCTCCAGCTCTTGTTGTTAATAAATGTTTTAAATTTGACAATGTAGTGTGGTACAATGCGAGCAAAGGCAAGATATTAAATTGCATAGAAGTCTAGTCTAAAAATAAATGATAATGTAAAAATCGCGAATTGAATCGAATTGTGACCTTAGAATGGAAAATGTAATTGAATCGAGGATTTGGAGAATTGTGTGGATACCATGGCTAGGTGGATAAAGGCAAATAATAAAACAGTAAGTAAGTCTGTTAAGTCCAGAAAATTACATCACTTAACTGTAATGCAGCCTTTAAAACCAGGAAAAGAAGGCATTGCTTTGTACCAAAAACCAAGTAGGGCTGCAACTAATGATTGCTTTCATAGTTGGTCATTTTCTTGATTAATCGATGAGTTTGGTCTATACAATGTCAGAAAATGGTGAATTGAAATGTAGATCAGTGTTTCCCAAAAGCCCCAAATGACGTCCTCAAATGTCTTGTTGTCCACAACTCAAAGATATTCAGTTTACTGTCACAGAGGAGAGAAAAAACTAGGGAAGCAATCGGTGATCGGTGATCGGCCCCAAAAATCCTGATCGGAGCACCCTTTCTCCTGCCTCTGTATCTCTTTGAAAACTGGGAAAAAAAGTTTCCTTGATCCTGAAATAAAAATTAACCACATCTGTCTACAACTGGATCGAATTTGTACCTAGATTCACTATCTCGTAGTGTTTCCCACTCCACTTGCTGTCATCCACTTACATGCAATCAGTGAAAAAGAGTGGGTGATATATGTAAATCCCATTTTTCAGATAACACGATTTTCTTTTTAACTCATCTTCTCTTCCACTCTCCTGCTCTTGCCCTGAAGTGTTGCGTAATGCCTACTCTAGCATACGCAGCTGTGTGTGTGTGTGTGTGTGTGTGTGTGTGTGTGTGTGTGTAAGCAAAACCGATGGTTTCCATGGCAGCCACGGGCTGTAGCAGCAGCAATGCCAGATAGATAGAGAGAGAGAGATAGATGGTGTTAAAGCTGTAGAAGGGATTGTATATGTAGTTAAATGGTGTGTGTGCCTCTTTGTTCTCCTCTCTCTACCTAAACTTGCCGTTGTATTTTCTGTTGTCATGGCAATGTATAGATTAGTTAAGCCCACATTCCCCTCTCCCTTCTCGAAGCTTCTATCGAGGTTTTTTTCGAATAGTGCTGGGCTGTATACCGGTTCACACCGAATACCGGTGTATATTTTCGTTATGATATGAATGTTTAATATACCGCCCTACCGGTGTATTTGATTACAACATTCGGAACTCTACACTGCGCCGTGCGACACTGTTTCAGACGGACCCTTTTCAATGTAACACGCATGGTGCGACTGCCGGAGGCGTGGTGAGGGTAACCAGTGGTGTTCTGGTGTCACACACACAGAGCTATAGAGAGAGTGAAGATGGATAGAATAGACATTGAAAGTTCCGAAATCGAAGCTGCAGAACTAGTAAAACATGAGGAGCCGTGTGTCTGTTATTACCTGTCGTTACTCTGCTAACGTTACCTGTCACCTCAAGCATGCAGCGGAGCAACACAATGAACACAATAACAATCCACCTACAGCCCCACTACAGACCGTCGAGAAAGACGGGTCAGAGCAGTGATTAAAACACTGGATTTAAGATGTCTTGCATCGCTGAAATATGTCCGCCAAACCACTAACGTTATTCAAACACCGAAGCAAGCTGACAGCGGAGCTACAACAACCTAACGTTACCTGTGGTCAGTACTGAATACTGACAGTAGAATAAGCCATTATAAACCTATATAAAGACCCAGTCAAGCAAAAGAAAGAAAATACCGTGATATACCGTGAAACCGCCAGAATCTTAACAAATACCGTGATATACATTTTTGGTCACTATTTTCGAATCACACTTTAAATGTTTGTTGTCATATTTTATAAGAAAGTAAGTAAGTAAGTAAGTAAGTAAGTAAGTAAGTAAGTAAGTAAGTAAACTTTATTTATATAGCACCGTTCACAGACAAGGGGAGTCGCAAAGTGCTTTACAGTAAAAACAAATAAAAACAACACATAAAAATAAATAAAAACAACACATAAAAACAAATAAAAACAAAACTTAAAATACAGAACCATAAGGCTAAGTAAAAGCTTGTCTAAAAAGATGTGTCTTCAGGTGTTTTTAAAAATGTCCACAGAATCCAAGGTTCTCAAGGTTAAAGGGAGAGCGTTCCAGAGCCTTGGAGCCGCCACAGAAAAGGCTCGATCACCTCTTGACGTCATCTATGGCTGGGCGATATGGATGAAAACTGTATCACGGAATAAGTGTTTCATATCGGTCGATATTGATAATTATTGATATTTTTTTGACCTATTTAAAATAAGGACCAGGAGAAAAATATATTAAATTTAAACATTTTTATTTTAAACTTAACCTTCCTCTGATTATAATCCCCTCAGTTATAAAGGCAGAAATGTCAGCACAACCATGAAAAACACTCAAATAATAAAAATGTAAACATACTGTAAGTCTAAAATCACAATGAACACTTCTGGTGAGTAAAGTGTTTAAAAATATGTGCAGTGTTTTGTAAACATAGGAGAAATTAAAATAAAACTGAGGTAGACTAGTCTGGTGATGGTACATCGTGACAGAATGTGACATACTGGTTCCAACATCCATCTCAATGAACTTGCAGATCCCTTGGATAATTTTCTCTGCTCGTTGTGCATCGCAGCTCCTCCGTGCTAACGCCAAGTTGATGCTAGGTTGAGACTGAGAGCAGGACGCACCGCCACCGACATTAACCAGGGTTGGATGCACTTTGTTTAAGTGGTACATCATTTGTATTGCAGTGTTTGCAGTGAACTAAGTAGTTTTTTAAATCAAAATGGTCCCACGCCACACTTCGCCGTGACCTCTTCATGATTACTTTGGAACTCACAGGTAACTGAGCAGCCTATGGCGCCCCCCGGGTGGTAAAATGTTTAAAGGAGAACTCTGGCCAATTCTTACGTTAATCTTGCTAAATATAACTATGCGAGACCTGTCTATAGCAAAAACAGTTAGCGCAATAGCAGCTACATAGACGGAGCTGCTGCGGATAATGCCCACCGCTCCCACTTAGCTAAATGGCAGTTATGGGGGCATAAATGAAATAGTGCCTTCGTGTATCTTAACAGACACAAAATGCAATTAAAATGTCTGTGTAACATGAACATGACAACAAGATGCATTTTCAACATCCACCTACTCTGTTAGCTGCTAGCTAGCTGTCCTCTGGGATGACTGAGTGTGTTCAGTCAGGCTTCAGTAATAATCATCATGCACCAGTCCCGTGTGTATTTGTAGCATATATGGATATATATGATATATATCCATTTTGTGTGCGATCCATCTGGCGTTGGAGAGTAGTATTCTCTGCTGTGGGGATCGTTGTGGTAGTTTCCGACCGACCGTGCTTCTGCTTCCTGCCCGCAGTCCTCACTTGCCGCGCCGACAACAATCGCGAGAGCGCCCGCTAGTCGTGGCTGTCCTCCGGAGGACCGGTGATGCATTCGCTGCGATTTTTGGGGGGTTTATTTCTCCTCAAAAATAGGTAATTGAGCGCTGTAGTAGTTATGAGCATATTATTGACTATGTAACTACATGGAAATGGGCAGAATTATGCCTGTGCCTTGTTCAGTAAAACACTAACAGACGGCTAGCGGCAGTCTCGTGCTGAAGTCCTGTGTGAATTCAGCTGTAGCAAGATAAATAACAGTGTAGATTGAGGAGAGTACAGTGTAGCGTGAAGAGTGGAGGTGTTCACAAGGGAAGACGCTTTGAGTAACGTAACTATGGAGAATATCAAAGATATTGAACATATGGCTTTTGAGTTTGATGGTCGTCCTTATTTATTCGAACCAGAGTATACAGACGAAGAACTGGCCTCACAAGAGTAGTGAAAAGAACGAGACAGACAGAGGGGCAACAGGCAGATGAAGCAGCTGCTCCAAGATCACGCATTTCGGGCAACTGGTGGTGTTCGTGTGGGTGTTCTGCCGCGAAGGCATCACCAGTCCTCCGGAGGACATCCTCCAGACCAGCGGGCGCTCTCGTGATTGTTGTCGGCAGAGAATACTACTCTCCAACGCCAGATGGATCGCACACAAAATGGATATATATTATATATATCCATATATATGCTACAAATACACACGGGACTGCTGCATGATGATTATTACTGAAGCCTGACTGAACACACTCAGTCATCCCAGAGGACAGCTAGCTAGCAGCTAACAGGGTAGGTGAATGTTGAAAACGCATCTTGTTGTCATGTTCATGTTACACAGACATTTTAATTGAATTTTGTGTCTGTTAAGATACACAAAGGCACTATTTAATTTATGCCCCCATAACTGCCGTTTAGCCGTAAGTGGGAGCGGTGGGCATTAGTTGCAGCAGCTCCGTATAGGTAGCTGCTATTGCGCTAATTGTTTTTGCTATAGACAGGTCTCGCATAGTTATATTTAGCAAGATTAATGTAAAAATTGGCCAGAGTTCTCCTTTAAATGCTGCCACACAGTTAAATTCATTTCATTGCTTCAATCACACTACGCAACGCAACCTGCATTAGTTTAATTGATGAGAAATTAACGTGATCGCCGAAATTCTTAATGATCAATTATCGATCGTCGATTAATCATGCCAAGATATATCGACTCAATATCGTTATCGTAATATCATGTTGCGCAATGTTAAATCGAAAGTGTCAGTATGCAATATTTTGTTTATTTTGTGGAGCGCTGGGTTGGCTGTGTGGCTTGGTTGTGTTTGATTTAGAGCCCGTTTCAACCGCTGTAATGATAATCATTTCATTGGCCAGTTACCGAGCCACTTCCACATGTTAGTGCACGTTAGCGCACGGGTCCACTACATGACAATCCCTATGGATTATTATATTTCGACAGAGTGACAGTGTAAGTGAAGAAACAACTAAACGGAACAAATCAGAGAAGCGAAGGAAAAGTTGTGTCCTGTTCTCTTTATTTATGTATTTTATACTGTCCAACCAGTAAAACATGTCCTGTTCTCTTTAGTTATATATTTTATACTGTCCAACCAGTAAAACATGTCCTGTTCTCTTTAGTTATATATTTTATACTGTCCAACCAGTAAAACATGTCCTGTTCTGTAGACATGGTCGTTATTTATTTATTCATGTTGGACCAGTCCAATATTGTCAGTTTAAATAAACCTTGTGTTGTAAGAAAACTTGTTTTATTTGAAATATCAAAATGAATATCGATATCGCAATATTCATAATCGATATCGCAATATCACATTTTGTCAATATCGTGCAACCCTTGTTTGGATCACACGGGTCTGAAAGAATCCCACACAGCAGCTACCACTGGAATCTAGGCTAATTCTACAAATAGTGTGACACTAGTCTCGCATTCCAGACCTATCTCCACAGCGCTGCTGAGTTAAGTCTGGGCTGTATGCATTTCTTTAAACCAATCACAATCGTCTTGACCCGGCACTAAGTACATTCTTTCCTTTGTATTTTTTTTATCTGTAGTTTTTGAATATTTGTTCTGGTATTCTATCCTATTTATTATTTCTTGTATAGTCTGATATATTGCTGCTGTAGCATTGACATTTCCCTATTTGGGATCAGTAAAGTCTAATTAATCTAATCTAAACTCTGGACGTAGCCACGGTGGCTTTGTAAAATAGTCTCGGGAAAGTACTTGTTTTAGTGTTTTGTGTTCGGGAACATTTGCACCCCGAAAAGAAAACGGCACATAAAATATGAAATGAAGTTAACTGTTAACACAATACAGTAACGTGAGCTATTTGTTTTAGCTGATAGATGGTTAAACCTAATTTTCTCTTACCAGTGTATCTCCGTGTGTACTTCGTCCACTGCAATCCCAGCAATCGCTCCCAAAATGTCCCAGTTAGAGAGGAAAAGCCGTAAACATATTCTTTGTAAATCTTTTAGGGCTGTCAGTTTAACGCACTATTAACGGTGTTAACGCAAACCCATTTTAACGCCGACAATTTTTTTATCGGGCGATTAACGCATAGACAGTTAGCTAGACAGGAAGTAAAATTAGGTACGAATCTCACTATGGCCACGCCAAGACCCGCCCTACGAAGCAGCTCGATTGGTTGGGGTTAGGGAGTAGTTATGATAGCGGATTGGTCAGGGGATAGGACCTGAACAAATGGGGTTACGTTACCTTGGACGCTTGGCCAATAGTATTGATTGAAGGGCGGGTTTTGCAGACCGGAAACTGGCCGCTGTTTGGGCTTGCTAGCTTGCTAGCCGCGTAGCTAGATAGTAGGTTCGTCATGTTAGCTTCGGAGCAAGCGAGTAAGTGTCTCCCCTGTTCTTTCTGACCACGGTGGGAAACCTGGAGCAGGAAAAGTTAACCCTCTCCTTGATTGTACGTTGGTTATGAACGAGAACGAGAACCAGGAAATGAGTCACGGGAAACCAGTTGCTATGACGACGGCTATGCCGCTGACGACGCTATGAGCCCATAGACAGTAGGACGAGCCACGCTCGCCTCAGGCATGAGGCAGTACTACCTGCAATGGAAAATCGAGGTAACAGCGTTACATTATGTGACAGATTATTAGTTCCAAGTGTGAATGTTAGTGTGAAATTCAACACTACGTACATGACAATGATGTTTTCAATCAAAAAACATTTCCACAAAGCAGCTAATCCACTTTTCCATGTTGATAAGAGCATTAAAATAAAAAAATATAATACAAAAAGAAATCAAGGGACATTTAGAATAGATAAAAATGTGCGATTAATTGCGATTAATCGTGAGTTAACTATGACATTAATGCGATTAATCGCGATTAAATATTTTAATCGCTTGACAGCACTAAAATCTTTACAATAATTCTGCGAAAGAACCAAGCAGGCCTGCCTTGTTGCACCATCCAAATTTCAAACCTTGCCATTTTCTGCGTGTAGCTTGCTGGCTCAAATTTTGTGTTTACCCGAAGCAAAAGGATTTTGAGCAACGGCAACGCACAGAGAGCAGAAGTATTTGACTATTCTCACATTTTTATCCACACTGTCTCTATTTCTCTCTCCTTTCATTGTATATTTCTCTCTCAGATTGACTGAAGCTCTACCATGCCTGTGGCCTCAACCAGGACAGAGCCTGGTGAGACCAGACACCTTCCTCCTCATTAGTGCCTGAAACCATTTGACTGTGTTTTCTTTGTTCATGTTCATTGTCTTGTGTTCTGAATGGAAACAAAAATTCAAATGGGAAAAGCATTAAGGGTAATTTCACAGTTCGAGGTGTTTTCACTATTCATTTGTTTAACTTTTTAAGTTCAATAATTGCAACATCTTTCCTGAAGTCAACAAGTAATCGTGCAAAATAATTGTGATCATGGGTTGTTTCCAAAATCGAGCAGCCCTAGTGCAACAGCAAGTATCTCTGACCTAAGTTAAAGTAAGAAATGCTACTGTAAGTACTTTGACTTGTATTTCATTGCAGACAATACAAGAGCACATCATTTAATGTGTTCCTCATGATTTTTGTTTTTCTTTTCAAAAAAACAAAATTCATATGTTGGTTCTTGCAACACATTTCAAGAAGAGTTGGAAGGGTAAAGCATTTACCACTTTGTAATGTTGCCATTCCTTTTCACAACACTTAAAAGACGTTTAGGGACTGAAGACACCAAGTGATGAAGTGTTTCAGGTGTAATTTTGTCCCATTCTTGCTGCAACTGCAAAAGTCTTAAGGTGGGCAACAGTACGGGGTCTTCGTTGTCGCATTTTGCGCTTCAAAATGCGCCACACATTCTCTATTGGAGACAGGTCGGGACTGCAGGCAGGCCAGTCAAGTACCCGTGTCCTCTTCCTCCGCAGCCAGGACTTTGTAATGTGTGCAGAATGTGGTTTTGCATTATCTTGTTGAAATATGCATGGACGTCCCTGGAAAAGATGTCTTCTTGAAGGCAGCATATTGTGCTCCAAAATCTCTATGTACTTTTTCAGAATTAATGGTGCCATCACAGAAGTGCAAGTTACCTTTGCCAATGGCATTGACACACCATGACAGACCCTGGCTTTTGGACTTGTTGCTGGATGATCCTTTTCTTCTTTGGTCCGGAGCACACAAAAATACCTGAAAAACCTGAAATACTGATTCATGAGGGCTCGGAGATCACGGTTGTTCAGCTTAGGCTTGCGCCCTTGTCCTTTACACACTGAAGATCCTCCACATTCCTTGAATCTTTTAATTATGTTATGCACTGTTGAAGGTGAAATAAGCAAATGTCTTCCTATCTTTCTTTGAGGAACATTGTTTTTAAACATTTCAATAATTTTCTCACGTATTTGTTGGCAAACTGGCAATCCTCGGCCCATCTTTGCTCCTAAAGGACTAGACCTTTCTTGGATGCTGCTTTTGTACCAAATCATAATTACAATCACCTGTTGACATCACCTGTTTCAAATCACATCATTATTTAACCAATTTACCTGATTACTAGCCCTAAATTGCTCCTGTCCCAACCTTTTTTGGAATG
Source organism: Gymnocephalus cernua (assembly GCA_023631565.1). NCBI lineage: Eukaryota > Metazoa > Chordata > Actinopteri > Perciformes > Percidae > Gymnocephalus > Gymnocephalus cernua. Next base: position 30,299,620 of record CM042441.1, on the reverse strand, counting down.
TGTGTGTTTTCTGAATGACAGGAAAGGATGTATATTTACAAATGAAATTAAGTTGACCGGACAAAACATGACATATTTTGTGTTCACATTGTCTGCAATGAAATACAAGTCAAAGTACATTTAGAAATCACTACTTTTCCATACTGTCCCAACTTTTTCTGATTTGGGGTTGTAATACATAGATTCAACTTAACCGCGGCTTACTGTTCTGAATACTTTTTGTTTTCTAACAGTGGTAGCATCCAAAAAGACACAGTGGCAGACAGCCATGCATGCTGATTCCCTCCTCCTATTACTCCTACACATTCAACCTAGGGACATTGTAAACAAAGGGCTGAAACCAACACAATTTCACACCTGGATTGCTTTAGTTTTCCACAAATAAAACCTTTGCCAGCAGAATAAGTTGCTGTACAATAGGCTTTAATCACATACACATTTACACACTGTTGCTTTATCTTAAACTTTAAGGGGATATATAATATAAAAAGGCTTTTCTCAATTCCACAATTCTACCAATAATGACCAGAGGGGTGTGTGTGTGTGTGTGTGTGTGTGTGTGTGTGTGTGTGTGTGTGTGTGTGTGTGTGTGTGTGTGTGTGCGTGCGTGCGTGTGTGTGTGTGTGTGTGTGCGCGTGTGCATGCGTGTGTTATAGTGCCCCAGGTGTTGGACGCTATGAGTGACACCACCACCAGCTCCACCACGGCCAATGACCTGGACCTCATCTACCTCAAAGGCATCATGGAGAGCCCTCTGGTGTGGCACACACACACACACATACATACACACACACACACACACACATATATACACATAACAGATCCCATAAATACAGATATCTTGACACAAGATGTGTATGCACGCTCATAAACACACTCAAACACACATGCGCACACACGCACGCACGCACGCACACACACATGAACACTTTTAATTGCATCGATATTAAAGGAACACGCCGACTTATTGGGACATTAGCTTATTCACCGTATCCCCCAGAGTTAGATAAGTCCATACATACCCTTCTCATCTCCGTGAGTGTCGTAACGGCCCCACAGCTAGCCTAGCTTAGCACAGATCGTGGAGGTAAACGGTTCCAACAATCCTACTGCTCCCAATAAGTGATAAAATAATGCCAACATGTTACTATTCACAAGTTGTGATTTGTATAGTCACAGCGTGTCCAAATAACAAGGTCACATGAGACACAGCCATCTTCTAACCGTAAACAAATCAGGAACTATATTCTCAGAAAGGCTTGCTGCAAAGCAAATCACTCCGCCCAAGTGGCAGAAGTAGCAGTGCTTTGTCTTCTGACAATATAGTTCACAGTTTGTTTACGTTTAGAAGGTGGCTGTGGCTCATGTTACAATGTTTTTTGTACATGCTGTGACTCTCATTTATTCAGAGCAGTAGAATTGTTGGAACCGTTTACCTCCAGGATCTGTGCTAGGCTGAGCTAGCGGTGGGGCATCAGACAGAATTACAACACTCACAGAGATGAGAAGGGTATGTATCCACTTATCTAACTCTGGGGGATACAGTGAATAAGCTGAAGTCCCAATAAGTCGGCGTGTTCCTTTAATTCAAATAGACTTACCGGCATGTGGTTGTGCACATTGTAAAGACACATCCCTTTTATGTTGTTGTGTCTTTGTGTATCAAATTCTATGTATTTTATTTTTATTTTATTGTTTATTTATCAGGGACAATATCTATAACATTATCACAACCAGATGTGGATGTCTAGCCTCCGCTAATTTGCAGTCCCTGTCCCTGGTCAGGTTTTTACAAAAGCAACATCAACATCAAAACATAAAAATTCTCAGAAAATGCAGAAAAAAATAATAATAAAGGGACACCATTAGTGCTCACATCTCTGTTGTTGTTTTAGCCATAACTTGGCTTTTGTTTTACACTTTTATTTCTGTTTGGGATTTAAGTTCCGTGGATAAAGAATTCCATAAGTGTATACCTTTTACTGACCAGGAGGATTGACCAAAACTCCTCTTGTCATGGTCCGGCCATTGTTTCTCCCTGCAATGAGTTTAGACACAGCGCCTTATATGCCATATGTGTGCTTTTGTTTGTTAGGAGCAAGAGGAGAGCCTTAAGGAGCCGCGTCCTTCACCAGTGAGGGAGAACAACGTGGAGCTCCTGCAGGAGATCCTCAGTGACCTGGACCCCTTCACACACCACTCCGACACCGCAGCAGAGCTCACCCGCATACTCACACAGCCTCACTTCAAGGTGTAGAACACACACACATGTAAAACTATAGTATATTCTCGGTTGTTTTGCTGAATCTGATAATAAAATAGTTTGTTTAAAGATCTGACTCTTTTCTCATCTTACATTGAATTTCTTCCTTTTTGGTTTGTCAGTCTCTACTGGAAACTCACGATTCAGTGGCGTCCCAGGCATGTGATAGCCCACCCCCCAGCCCATGTGATTTTGTGGATAATGAGCAGGAGGATGGCCAAACACAAAACGTTCCACCGGACGCAATCCGCATGGTGGGCATACGCAAAGTGGCAGGGGAGAACCTGGTAGGTAACCTTCAAGCACAAACATTTGACACAGATAAGTTCATTCTATGTAGGTTTTCACTTTTCTGCTTTCCCTTTTCAGCATTCCTAATGTTTGTTATAAAAGCATTTAATCAGTAATTCAAAGATGCAGTAAAAGTATTCATATGGTAAAAAGAAAAACTGAGCACCAGTTCCTCTTTCCTGAATGTTGTGCTTACACAACAGTAGGTCATGCGTGGGTTTACTTCCTACTGTACTGTAGGTGCTGATTGTATTATTATTGATGATATAAACAATAGCCTACATTCATTATTTTTCAGGGTGTGACATTTAAAGTAGAGGGGGGTGAGCTGATCATAGCGCGCATCCTCCATGGAGGGATGATAGACCAGCAAGGACTGCTGCACGTGGGAGATATAATCAAAGAGGTAAGAAAGACCATTAACTAGGTATGACCTTTACAGACCCCTTCCAGTCTTTTCACTCATGGAGGTGCCTTAATATTCCAGTAGTTGTTTGTTGACGTGACTTAGAAACCTTGGTTTTGATCTCTCCAGAAACACTGTTACCCCTTTCACACCAATGGCTCAATCAGGGTTATACCCAAGTCGACTGTGTGTTTGAGTGGGGTATCCCTCCTTGATCTACTCGGCTTTGCAACCCAGATCGCGAGGTGGGTTAGATCAGGGTAGACTAGGGTTGATTTCAATGTGAATTGCTCACGACCTGGGTCGCTGCCAGCCGGGGCAGGATGAATTATGTGATTGGTTGGAAATGAGAGTGGGGCAGTTGTCACAGGTCGCCACACACTTTGAAAAAACAACATCAGTTTTGTTTCACTGTGCTTTACTGGGTTTTCACCATAGACTGTATAAAACTAGGATTTTCACAGGCAGCTTCAACAGCAGCAGAATGAAGCGGTTCAATTCATTTCCGAACAGTCCGCTGACAGTGGGTGCCCGGACTAGTCTGCCTTTTGCGGAGCAGTAGTGGAGTTTTACAGGCAAATGACAGCAAAGCCCAACTTTACTTTTAATGGAATCAAGCAAAGAGAAATGTTCTCCCCTTGTATTAAAATACTAGCATAACCTTCTTTCTTGTCCAGAAATCAGTCTGTACAAAATCATTTGATAAGTTTTTGATGGTTATTTATTTGTCCTTAAAAACATAATCTTAAAAACATAATCACTGCGAAACAAACACCAGATAAGCTTTATTTCTCTCTGCCTACTGCCCAACCTTGGTCAGCGCTGTGAAAGAGGTTTAGCTGTCCCCAACTAAAGTGTCTCTTAAAGAAATTGTTAGATTTCTGGTGGAGAAAATGAGGAGATTGATAACACTTTTATGCCCGTACACAAAATATGAAGCTACTGCCAAAAGCTGGTTAGCTTAGCCTAGCATAAAAGCAATGGAAACAGTGAAAATGGCTTGGCAAAACAAGGGTAAATAGCCTGGCTGTGTCAAAAGGTAAAACATTAGTAAATGCTTATCCTTGTCTGATTGTAACAGTGGAGTACCTCACGACTCTGTCCTACGTCCTCTAGTTTACTGTTTTTGGCCCACCAAACTCTTGCAATATTTGTGAACTCCTTGGTAACCTGTCACCATCCATTACAAGTCCTGCAAATGTGGTTATTAATGTGTCAGTTCAGAAACTTTCTTTTATCCAATGTGTTGTCAGGTGAATGGACGAGAGGTGGGCCGGGATGCCAGGGTGCTGCAGGAGGAGCTGCAAGCAGCCAGTGTGAGCGTAGTTTTGAAGATACTGCCCAGCTACCATGAGGCCATACCGCCTAGAAAGGTGACAGAACACACTACACACAGAGTGGACACACATGGCCATAGTACCATACATCATCACCTATTGCTGGCGACTGTGGATTATGAAATGGCCAGAAATAAGATTAAATAAATAGCATACGTTGTCAAATGCACATTTGAGGACATATGGGTCCATATCTGTTTCTCCAGGTGTTCTTTAAGTGTCACTATGACTACGACCCGGCCAACGACAACCTGATTCCCTGTAAGGAGGCAGGCTTAAGGTTTGACACAGGAGACATCCTGCAGATAGTCAACCAGGATGACGTCAACTGGTGGCAGGTGGAGTACAAAAAACATGTACACATTTTCACTTTTTTGTGTTCCGTTGGTTCTACTAATGTATATTGTGTGTGTGTGTGTGTGTGTGTGTGTGTGTGTGTGTGTGTGTGTGTGTGTGTGTGTGTGTGTGTGTGTGTGTGTGTGTGATACAGGGCCGTCATGTGGAGGGTGGTAGCACGGGGCTGATACCCAGTCAGATGCTAGAAGAGAAGAGGAAAGCGTTTGTCAAGAGAGACGTGGAACTTGCACCAGCAGGTAACTAGAAAGAAAGAATAATGAGAAGAAAGAAAAATATGGTGATGATCAATAAAGTGCACTTTGTGTGTTATTGTTCCCATCTTCAGTCGTTTGCTGTATTACACTGCCATCTGGTGGTGCAATGAAATGTCTGCATATAAATGTAATTTACAGTTCAAGTACCAATGATCGGGGGAGATTTTGGCTACATCTACACTACTACGTTTTAATTTTTAAGCAGTGTTTTGAGACAAAAACAATCACTGTCCACACAAGAGTTATAGCTCCAGTAGCAGAACTAATCTCTGTCCATATTAACACGACTGACAATGATTATCACATGGCCATTCACATACACTGGGCATGTGTGTGTGCCGGTGTAAACAGAAAGAAGGTTTTTCTGACGTTACTCTGTGATTGAAAATCATGGATGTATATGAGTTGAAAATACAGAAAATGTATTAGCTTGGAGTGACGACGAGGTGAAACTGTTACTGAAAGGTATGTAAGTCTGTTTAACCGATAAGACTGACTAGCATCGTCGTTTCCAAAGGTCTCTGTTTGAGCCCATATAGCTTATAAATCAACCTCTGAGTTTTCAAACCAAATTGAGGTCAGCAGTGTTTCCAAATTTCTCCATTTTAGGGGCTCGGAAACACCGTAGTAGTGTGAACGTGAGGCGTAAAAGTAGCATGAGATACAACCCCAAATCAGAAAAAGTTGGGACAGTATGAAAAACACAAATTAAAAAAGAAAGTAGTGATTTCTAAATGTACTTTGACTTGTATTCCATTGCAGACAATACAAGAGCACATCATTTAATGTGTTCCTCATGATTTTTATTGTTTTTGTTTCAAAAAAAACAAAATTCCTATTTTGGTTCTTGCAACACATTTCAAAAAAAGTTGGAACAGTAAAGCATTTACCACTTTGTAATGTTGCCATTCCTTTTCACAACACTTAAAAGACGTTTAGGGACTGAAGACACCAAGTGATGAAGTGTTTCAGGTGTAATTTTGTCCCATTCTTGCTGCAAACAAGTCTTAAGGTGGGCAACAGTACGGGGTCTTCGTTGTCGCATTTTGCGCTTCAAAATGCGCCACAGATTCTCTATTGGAGACAGGTCGGGACTGCAGGCAGGCCAATCAAGTACCCGTATTCTCTTCCTCCGCAGCCAGGACTTTGTAATGTGTGCAGAATGTGGTTTTGCATTATCTTGTTCAAATATGCATGGACATCCCTGGAAAAGATGTCTTCTTGAAGGCAGCATATTGTGCTCCAAAATCTCTATGTACTTTTCAGCATTAATGGTGCCATCACAGAAGTGCAAGTTACCTTTGCCAAGGGCACTGACACAACCCCATACCATGACAGACCCTGGCTTTTGGACTTGTTGCTGGTAACAGTCTGGATGATCCTTTTCTTCTTTGGTCCGGAGCACACGGCGTTCTCCCAAAAAATACCTGAAATACTGATTCATTTGACCACAGTACACGTGTCCACTGTGTGATGGTCCATCCCAGATGCTTCCGAGCCCAGAGAAGTCGACGGCGCTTCTGGACACTGTTAACATAGGGCTTCCTTTTGGCACAGTACAGTTTTAGCTGGCATTTGTGGATGTAACTACGTATTGTGGTACTTGACAAAGGTTTGCCAAAGTAGTCCTGAGCCCATGTGGTGATATCGCTTATAGATGAATGACGATTCTTGATGCAGCCGCCTGAGGGCTCGGAGATCACGGTTGTTCAGCTTAGGCTTGCGCCCTTGTCCTTTACGCACTGAAAATCCTCCACATTCCTTGAATCTTTTAATTATGTTATGCACTGTTGAAAGTGAAATAAGCAAATGTCTTCCTATCTTTCTTTGAGGAACATTGTTTTTAAACATTTCAATAATTTTCTGACATATTTGTTGGCAAACTGGCGATCCTCGGCCCATCTTTGCTCCTAAAGGACTAGACCTTTCTTGAATACTGCTTTTGTACCAAATCATAATTACAATCACCTGTTGACATCACCTGTTTAAAATCACATCATTATTTAACCAAATTACCTGATTACTAGTCCTAAATTGCTCCTGTCCCAACCTTTTTTGGAATGTGTTGCAGGTCTGAATGACAGGAAAGGATGTATATTTACAAATGAAATTAAGTTGACCAGACAAAACATGAAATATTTTGTGTTCACATTGTCTGCAATTAAATACAAGTCAAAGTACATTTAGAAATCACTACTTTCTTTTTTTATTTGTGTTTTCCATACTGTCCCATACTGTTTTTCTGATTTGGGGTTGTATTTGTTTTTAAAACAATATGTAGTAGTGTAAATGTAGCCTTAATAAACCCAAGGTTTCTAGAAATTTCAAAATCTGCAGTATAGTAAGAATCATATCATGTCTAAAGAAGCTGTTGACTTGAAAGAATATCAAGTTGATAGTAGGCTGGAGAAGATGACAGTAAAGCCCAGAGATGTGAGAGTCATGTTTTTCCAATTCATCATGCTAATAATAACCACCCACCCTGGAAGGGAAAGTTAGAAGAGAGGTCCGGTAACTTCCTCCTCGCTGGTTGCCGTGCAAATTGTCATGACCAAGAACTAGTTTGGCACTAATCCCCGATATATAAGCAAGTGATTGGGAGGCATGAATGATGATAATCAGCTAATGTCTGACTTCAGTTATCTAATGCTATGGCCCCTTTATGTGACAGGGAATCTTTGTACTGGTGTTGGCGGGAAAAAGAAGAAGAAAATGATGTATGTGACCACCAAAAATGCAGGTAATAAAGCCAATGTGGTTTTATTTGTTTGGCCCTGTTGGTAAATGATATACTACTATTTAATGTTTCCCTGTAAAACAGTGAAACTTATTTTTGCCCTCTTTTTTACAACTCTTCTACTCTTCTTTCATATTGGTCTTTCCCTCTACCCTACTTTCCATCACTTACACCTTCCTCTCTTTCTTCGTGTCTCAGAATTCGACAGACATGAGATATTGCTCTACGAGGAGGTGGCCAAGGTCCCGCCTTTTAAGAGGAAAACTCTGATTTTGATTGGTGCCCAGGGTGTGGGGCGGCGGAGACTGAAGAACAAGCTTCTACTGAGGGATCCACTACTATTTGGCACCACCATTCCACGTATGAAATTGAATATATATTAAAGTAGTCTATTGCTAGGCACATTAAGGTTATAATCCTTAAGATCTCTGTGTAAACATCATAGAGCAGAAACAAGCTAGTACATATATTAGGTGTGATTTTGACAGAAATTGATTTTACCAAACTAAAAGCTTCTTAAGATGAGGGGAAATGCCTGTGGTTGCATACATAACATGACTGGATTTTGCTTTCTGTCCAGACACCTCCAGAAAGCCCAAAAAGGAAGATCGCGAGAGTCGGATGTACGCCTTCACCAGCCGCAGCAAGATGGAGGCCGACATCAAGAACGGGCGTTTTCTTGAACATGGAGAGTACGATGGCAGCCTGTATGGCATCAAGATCGACTCCATACATGAGGTGGTGGAGGCAGGACGCGTCTGCATACTGGATGTCAACCCTCAGGTACGCATATATACCCGCACAAACACATTAAGAAGCAAATTAACACTTTACTTTAGCATGGAAATACCCCGTATACAATAATAAAATGCATTCAAAGCAGGACTGAACATCTCTACCCCTGCTGTTACCCCACAACCGCACACTACCACAGTAGCATTTCTACTACTACTCCGTAATGTCCACACTAGGCATGAGCATGATTAATCGACGATCAATAATTGATCATTAAGAATTTCGTCGATCACGTTAATTTGTCGTCAATTAAACTAATGCAGGTTGCATTGCGTAGTGTGAGTCTTGAAATGAACTGTCACTGTGTGGCAGCAATTAAACTTTTTACCACCCGGGGGTGCCATAGGCTACTCAGTTACCTGCGAGTTTCTGTTTTGATTTCAAAAGTAATCATGAAGAGGTCACGGCGAAGTGTGGTGTGGGACCATATAAAAAACTACAACCCCAAATCAGAAAAAGTTGGGACAGTATGGAAAACACAAATAACAAAAGAAAGTAGTGATTTCTAAATGCACTTTGACTTGTATTTCATTGCAGACAATACAACAGCACATAATGTAATGTGTTCCTCATGATTTTTATTGTTTTTTTTTTCAAAAAAACTAAATTCCTATTTTGGTTCTTGCAACACATTTCAAAAAAAGTTGGACCAGTAAAGCATTTACCACTTTGTAATGTTGCCATTCCTTTTCACAACACTTAAAAGACGTTTAGGGACTGAAGACACCAAGTGATGAAGCGTTTCAGGTGTAATTTTGTCCCATTCTTGCTGCAAACAAGTCTTAAGGTGGGCAACAGTATGGGGTCTTCGTTGTCGCATTTTGCGCTTCAAAATGCGCCACACATTCTCTATTGGAGACAGGTCGGGACTGCAGGCAGGCCAGTTAAGTACCCGTATCCTCTTCCTCCGGAGCCAGGACTTTGTAATGTGTGCAGAATGTGGTTTTGCATTATCTTGTTGAAATATGCATGACGTCCCTGGAAAAGATGTCTTCTTGAAGGCAGCATATTGTGCTCCAAAATCTCTATGTACTTTTCAGCATTAATGGTGCCATCACAGAAGTGCAAGTTACCTTTCCCAAGGGCAATGACACAACCCCATACCATGACAGACCCTGGCTTTTGGACGTGTTGCTGGTAACAGTCTGGATGATCCTTTTCTTTCTTCGCACACGGCGTCCATTTCTCCCAAAAAATACCTGAAATACTGATTCATCTGACCACAGTACACATTTCCACTGTGTGATGGTCCATCCCAGATGCCTCCGAGCCCAGAGAAGTCGACGGCGCTTCTGGACACTGTTAACATAGGGCTTCCTTTTGGCACAGTACAGTTTTAACTGGCATTTGTGGCTGTAACTACGTATTGTGGTACTTGTCAAAGGTTTGCCAAAGTAGTCCTGAGCCCATGTGGTGATATTGCTTATAGGTGAATGACGATTCTTGATGCAGTGCCGCTGAGGGATCGGAGTGCCGCTGAGGGATCGGAGATCATGGTTGTTCAGCTTAGGCTTGCGCCCTTGTCCTTTATGCACTGAAATTCCTCCACATTCCTTGAATCTTTTAATTATGTTATGCACTGTTGAAGGTGAAATAAGCAAATGTCTTCCTATCTTTCTTTGAGGAACATTGTTTTTAAACATTTCAATAATTTGCTCACGTATTTGTTGGCAAACTAGCGATCCTCGGCCCATCTTTGCTCCTAAAGGACTAGACCTTTCTTGGATGCTGCTTTTGTACCAAATCATAATTACAATCACCTGTTGACATCACCTGTTTCAAATCACATCATTATTTAACCAATTTACCTGATTACTAGCCCTTAATTGCTCCTGTCCCAACCTTTTTTGGAATGTGTTGCAGGTCTGAATGACAGGAAAGGATGTATATTTACAAATGAAATTAAGTTGACCAGACAAAACATGAAATATTTTGTGTTCACATTGTCTGCAATGAAATACAAGTCAAAGTACATTTAGAAATCACTACTTTCTTTTTTTATTTGTGTTTTTCATACTGTTCCAACTTTTTCTGATTTGGGGTTGTACTTAGTTCACTGCAAACACTGCAATACAAATGATGTACCACTTAAAGTGCATCCGACCCTGGTTAATGTCGGTGGCGGTGCGTACTGCTCTCAGTCTCAACCTAGCATCAACTCGGCGTTAGCACGAAGGAGCTGCGATGCACAACGAGCAGAGGAAATGACCCAAGGGATCTGCAAGTTCATTGAGATGGATGTTGGAACCAGTATGTCACATTCCATCACAATGTACCATCACCAGACTGGTAGAAACTCACTACGAAGAACGGAATAAGGTTCCCCGGCCCGGGCCGGCCATGGTAGCGCGGAGGTACCTGTGTATCCCGGTGGGTGGGTGTTTAACATGATTCTTTTTATTTATTATTTTGAATCAAACAAGGGTCTCTGTTTAAGAACGCCGGCTGGCAGCAGCGGTTCCGCTGCTTCAGAGCACCGCAGCGCATATATCTTCAAGTTTAGCCCAACCTCCAGTTTAACTGCCACAAGTTATTCTTCTTGTAATTAAGATCTCATCGAGGAAAAACATGCTGTATTTTTGTATTTTCATTGCGTTTTTTATGAAAAGTTAAATAAATTATAAATTTTAATATAAAAATATTAATGATTAATCAATAGTCGATCGTTAATTCTCCCGATGATCGACTACAAATTTAATCGAATGCCCATCCCTAGTCCACACTAATGATTTCTGTTTGTATATGTCATGGGGTGAGGGTTGATGGGGGTGAGTAGAACATGGCACTAACTCTTTTACCAATTTTGGATCACTAGTATGGTGATGTAGGTGGATAAATAGTCTGAAACTTCATACACCTTTGTAGAAAATGTTTGTGTTTTTGCTTCATTGGCGTCATTGGAAATAATGTGAAAGCTGTCTTTTTGGGCCAAAAAAAACAAGTGTCAGACTGGTTTAAACAACTCCAGTGGTGTCTGCCACCACTGTTTTTTACCACTTGGGTATAAACACAACATGGACATAATATTAGCACATATCTGTAGTTGTGATGTTGGATTTAGTGGACAAACATTTTACACATCCAGCAGTTACAGAGCAACATTACCATTCATTTATTTAGCATTTCTGTTCACCTGGTAAATCATAGTCCATCGGTTACTCCCTTTTAGCTCTGTTTTTGGTTTCCACCAGCTTCTGCTCCGATATTTGTTTCTTTAGCTGCTAAACGCTCCACTTTGGTCACCAGCTAGCATCTAACTGTGTCTGTTTGCCATTTGGTGCTGAGCAGGTAGCGTACAGTGGTTTCTTAGAGTTTTTTTTACTGAAAACAGCGACCTGCTGTGGGCGAAAATGAGGCTATGAAATAGGTCTGCACGATTAATCAAATCGCAATCGCGATGTCACTGCGATTACATAACCGCAAAAAGTGTGCGATTTAAGTAAACAAAAAGGCGTGCTGTGTGTGTGTGACACTGTGTGCACTGCAGTTTCCACGTTGTAACACCCTTCGCTTTACTGACAGTGTTAACAACAGATGAAGCCACCGTGTCTTAAGAAGCTCGGTGTTTACTGTTAACTCACTTTACATCTGCTATCTCTTTTTCCTCTTGCTTCTCCCTCACACACTCCACACTTCACCACTTTGTGGCTCCATGTTGAATCTATGTAGAATCTGCCCTCTGAATGGCGCTATCCCATGGATGTATTAAGCGCGCCCTTCGAACGTCAACAAAAGATGACCAGTGACCTGTCTAGTTAGACAGTAGCGCGTGTGTCTTATGGTCAGATGAGTATCAGAAGTGTAGAGGGTACAGAGCATGCAGACAACCATTACATTACATGTCATTTAGCTGACGCTTTTATCCAAAGCGACTTACAATTAAGTGCTTTCAACTGTGAAGGTACAAACTCCAGACAACAAGTAGTAAGTGCAAGTATATTAGCTTTAAATAAGTAAAGCTACAAAGAGACATATGAAAGTGCAGGTTCAAGATTTTTTTTATTTATTTTTTTATCCGACGTGTAGTCGGAAGAGATGTGTTTTTAGCCTTCGGCGGAATGTGTGTAGGCTTTCGGCCATCCTGATATCGGTGGGGAGCTCGTTCCACCATTTGGGAGCCAGGACAGTGAACAGTTGGGATTTCGTTGAGTGATTAGTTCTCCCTCGCTGTGAGGGAGCAGCAAGCAGTTTGGCTGATGCAGAGCAAAGTGGGCAGGTTGGGGTATATAGTTTGACCATGTCCTGGATGTAAGCTGGGGATCCAGTCATGGCCCTGTATGTAAGTACTAGTGTCTTGAAGCGGATGCGGGCAGCAACTGGTAACCAGTGAAGAGAGCGGAGGAGCGTTGTAGTGTGAGAGAACTTGGGGAGGTTGAAGACAAGCCGAGCTGCTGCGTTCTGAATGAGTTGCAGGGGTCGGATGGCACATGCCGGCAAGCCAATCAGGAGGGAGTTGCAGTAGTCTAGACGTGAGATGACTAGAGCCTGAACCAGAACCTGAGCCGCCTTCTGCGTTAGAAGGGGACGTATCCTTCTGATGTTATGCAGCATGTATCTACAAGATTGGGTGGTTGCAGCAATGTTAGCAGTGAAAGAGAGTTGGTCGTCAAGTGTCACATCCAGGTTTCTAGCAGTCTGGGTGGGGACTACCACAGAGTTGTCAATTGTTATAGTCAGGTCTTGGTTAGGAGAGCCTTTCCCTGGAATGAAAAGGAGCTCAGTCTTGTCATGGTTGAGTTTCAGATGGTGTGTGGACATCCAAGAGGAGATGTCAGTTAGACAGGTCGAGATACGTGCTGCTACTTGAGTTTCAGATTCAGGAAAGGAGAGTATTAGTTGGGTGTCATCTGCGTAGCTGTGATAAGAAAAGCCGTGGGACTGAATGACAGACCCAACAGAGTTGGTGTACAGAGAAAAGAGGAGGGGACCCAGGACTTATCCCTGAGGAACCCCAGTTTTGAGTGGGCAAGGATCTGAGCTAGATCCTCTCCAAGTTACCCGGTAGGTGCGGTCTGCCAGGTAAGATGTGAGCAATGATAGCGCAGAGCCTGAGACACCCAGATTCTGGAGTGTCGAAATGAGGATCTGGTGGTTCACTGTGTCAAAGTTAGCAGAAAGGTCCAGAAGGATGATGATGGAAGAGAGATCGGTTGTTCTAGCGATGTGAAGCTGCTCAGTGACAGCAAGGAGGGCAGTTTCTGTTGAATGACCAGCCTTGAAGCCAGACTGGTGGGGATCAAGAAGGTTGTTCTGGTGGAGATAGGTAGAGAGTTGATTGTAAATGGCACACTCAAGAGTCTTACATAGAAATGGAAGAAGGGAGACGGGTCTATAGTTATTTACATCAGAGGAGTCGAGTGTTGGTTTTTTGCCTCCTTGAGGGCATCGGGGAAACAGCCAGTTGAGAAGGAGATGTTAATGAGATGAGTGAGGAAAGGAAGGAGGTCAGGAGCAATGGACTGGAGAAGGTGAGAAGGGATAGGATCCAGGGGGCAGGTGGTTGGCCGGTCAGAAGTAATCAAAGTAAGAATTTGATTTGGAGATAGAGGGGTGAAAGAGGAAAGAGTACTGGATGTGATGGATGGTAAGGTGATTTCAGAAGGTGTGGAGAATGAAGAGCGCATGTCATCTACTTTGGGCTTTTTCACTTTGTAAACCAATAACGTGCACAAAAAAGATATATAACACAATAAAGGAAAGGGGAAAAGCCAAAAAGCATAATATGAGCACTTTAAATAAAAAAAAAAAATGAAAATAAAATTCTGTCAGTTAAGGGTTATGTGCCTGCTCAAAAGAGAGTACATGGTTAGTCATTCAGTGTCACCAGCTGGGAATCTCCAGTTGTTTCAACGCTCTAAGACACTGTTCCAAATCAAATGTGTTTGTGTGTTCCTGTGTATTCCAGTCCCTCAAAGTGCTCAGGACCTCGGAGTTCTTGCCCTACGTGGTGTTCCTTCAGTCTCCAGAGTTCGAGGTGCTCAAGGCGATGAACCACTCTGCCGCAGAGGCAGGGGTGGTTCCTAAGACGCTGACGGTAAGGAACACTTGTTGTATGTTCTTTCTTTCTTTCTTTCTTTCTTTCTTTCTTTCTTTCTTTCTTTCTTTTTATTTTGAACCAAAAAAAGTGTGTAGCAACAAACCAAAAGGAAAAACAGTATCTATAGTGGGTGTTATTTTTCACACCCCTTATTTAACTCTAAATAGTTCCTGTGTATTTTGTACACATATATGTATCATTAAATATTTTATATGAAATATTCATAGCAAGATAACAAATATACAGTGATTTTAAACACCTATGAATAGGTGAACAGATAGTGCTGCACATCATTTTGTTAGTTGTTAATACACATGTAGAGACAACTAACACATTTTAAGCTCAAGAAGCAGTGAAGCACTCAATATAAACTGGGAATAGATCAGAGAAAAAGTCCTGGTTATTACAATAACAATACAATAAGAACACGCAAAACCAAGTCACGTGTTCTTCCGTTCAGGATGAAGAGCTGCAGAGGACGTGCGATGAGAGCGCTAAGATCCAGGCGGCCTGCGGCCACTACTTTGACCTCAGCGTCATCAACGACAACTTGGATGAGACCTACCGCACCGTCAAGGTCGCCCTGGAAACGGTTTCTAAAAACCCCCAGTGGGTCCCCGTCACCTGGGTTTTCTAGGTGGCAGCTGTGGAGGGCAGAGGAGGGAGGGAACATAAGGAAGAAAACAATGGCACTGGAAATATGCCACTGTGTAATTAATGGAAGTTCTTATTTAGATTCATCTAAAGTTTCAACAGAGATTCAATCTGACCATTGCAGGCGCTTAGCATCGGAAACCTGTTTTTCTTGCTAAAGTAACTGCTTTGTAGATAAATAACAGGATTTCTTTTTTTCAAAGTGTGTGAATAAGATATCCGTTATTTAAACAGTATTATCATTTTCTGTGTAGGGAAGATAGAAAAGAGGGAATAAAAATACAGAAGAATGAGGAAAAATGAGGTGAAAAAGAAAGATGAAATTGTGAATGTCAGAAATTCACAGATTTTACCTGAACACATTTTTCACACGGCTGTGCGTGCGTGATTGCATGCGTGTGTGTGTGTGTGTGTGTGTGTGTGTGTGTGTGTGTGTGTGTGTGTGTGTGTGTGTGTGTGTGTGTGTGTGTGTGTGCGTGTGTGTGTGTGTGTGTGTGTGTGTATTTTAGAAACTGTTTGTATGTTTTTAAATGATTTGTGCCATTACTGATGATGATCATCAGCAGACATTGTCATTGTTTATATTTAATGATTGGAGAGATCGTTACTGATGGTTACACTTAATCTCCAAGCTATGAGGGCTAGTGAAAGTTATAAACTAAACCTGATCTATTGATCCGTTTACGCCCATCATGACTTAGAACGGACCACAAAGATATCTTCAAACTGCTCATCAGCAGTCCAGAAACCCAAAGGTCTTCAGTATACAACAGCATGAAATAAAAAAAAAGGTCAGCTATTTCTATTATTTTTTTAACTAACACATTTTTATGACCGCTTATTTGACTAATCTTTTCATTGTTAGCCAGCTAGCTAAAAACAACTATGAATTTATTGTCCCATTACCAACCGAGCTAGGCTAACAAGCTAGACCAGGAGTTTGGTAACTGACCCTTGGCAAGCTTGTTGGCTCTGACAACTTTATTTTCCCTTTTTTTTTATTAAATGGGGTACAATTGTGAACAACATAGCATAGGGGGAAACAGAACAGTACAGAATCCTAGCGGTTAGCTCACCAGTTCACCAATTAGTGATTCATATTTTGTAAAGATGCCCAAATTAACCTTGCTGTACCCTTTCTGGTGTGACCAGGCATGTATTGGCAGATGCACCTTATCAACCACATAATGGCTTAAAAACTTGTTTAAGATATATCAGAGTGTATCTCATGTCACAGAAAGATCACACACAGCCAATCATGGTTATCACGAAGCAATCAACAACAATAAAAGATGTGATCAGATCAGAGGCCTGAGGCCTGTACTACGAAGCAAAATTTGGCGTTAACAAGGTAACTTCAGGTTCAACCCAGGGTTTTCTGTATCACGACGGTGGATTAGTTGTTACCGGGTTCAATCACCGTAGTATCTTATGCTGAACACTAAGGGTGCTCCGATCAGGATTTTTGGGGCAGATCACCGATCACCGATTGCTGGAAGACGTATTGGCCGATACCGATCACCGATCACTTTTAGGAACTGAAAATTTGGATTTGGAGCTGTAGTATATGCTGGGCCAAGCTCTGTAGTGGTTGATCGACGAAAATACTGTCTCCACGTCTTATTTGACGTGTTTTAATGCAGAAAAACACCTTTTGGTCAATTTTCACTGGAATTACACTTTAAATCTAAATATTAAATCGAAATCGAAATATTAAATCTAAACCTAAACCTAAATGTTAAATCTAAACGTTGAATCTAAATGTTAAATGTAAAGCTAAATGTTTAGAAAATATGGGAACTATTCTATTCTTTGTTTCACCTGTTGATCCCTTGGCTGAGCCACAGTCAGCGGTGTGGGCGGGGACACTGCAAGGGGCGTGGTCTATTTGTAACATTTAGCTTTACATTTAACATTTGGATTTAGATGTAACATTTAGATTTAATATTTAGATTTAGATTTAATATTTTGATTTAATATTTTGATTTAAAGGTGTTCTAAGCGATGTTGGGTGACGTTACTTCTTGTTGACATTCTCCTCCTCCTCACCCCGTCCCCTACCACTCCCTTCCGTGTTCTAACCCCCAAATCCCACCCCAAATCCTTCTTGTCAATTATTGGCTGGAATGCTGGAACACTGTTTGTTATGTTTCGTGGTGCAGGGGCCTGTACTACAAATCAAGATCAACATGCCCTGGATTTCTTTCAGTTACCCGGCTTCACTAACCCTAACAACGCGGTCCCGCATAAGCTGTGTCGCAACGGTGGATATCAACTAGTTGAATCAACCCAGGGTTTCGCAATCTAGAGACGCGCGTTCACATAAAAGAGGCGGTGTTTGCACTTTGTGACCAATCGCTAACATCTACCAGGACCACATATTTTACATAAGAAGAGCAAACTATAATTCCACATGAATATGAAAAACACAGACACGGTTTAACAGGCAAAAAGCAATCCAGTCGCTGCTTCCTAAAACAGGAAGAAAAGCTGGCAAAAAAAGCAGATGCTGTAAATGCGTAAATCACAACGCTTATCAATATAACCTCCCCATCAGTCAGGACCAAGATCTGACCATAATTACATTTTGTTGTCCATAAACTGTCGTTGCTTTGGTTTGTTATTTCAGTTGCAGCAGCGGGAAGC
The DNA here is from genome assembly GCA_023631565.1 of Gymnocephalus cernua. Classification (NCBI taxonomy): domain Eukaryota; kingdom Metazoa; phylum Chordata; class Actinopteri; order Perciformes; family Percidae; genus Gymnocephalus; species Gymnocephalus cernua. The sequence goes on along the minus strand of CM042441.1, from coordinate 30,281,843 downwards.
GATCATGGGAGCAAATAAAAAATATGAAAACATAATTCAAACCCATGTGTGCATTGGCAATGCACGGCTCAAGAAGCTTACAACGATACGTAATTCCCTCCACTGAAAATCTATACCTTTCATAAAGATACCCATCAGGGAATGTTGACGGGGTTGTCAGTCTCTAAATGTTTTAACTTATAAGAGCGCAATTCACTCTCTTTGCGCAACAAGCTTTTTCTTTTTTTCTCTTTTTTTTTACTCACCGAGCTCCACCCATTCAGTCTGGCTCCTCTGGATCTTCTAAGAACGGTGACGCCGTTATCAATCGAGTATTGATTGGTCAGTAGGCGGTGATTTTACACCGGTTGATCTCTAATCTCCAACATAACCTGCTCCCGAGCAGGTTAGGTGTTCAGCATAAGTTACCATGGCGATTGAACCCGGTAACAAGTGATCCACCGTCTTGATACACATAACCCTGGGTTGAACCTGAAGCTACCTCGTTAACGGCAAATTTTGCTTCGTAGTACGAAGGAGATGTTTTTTTTACAGTGTGTTCAGGGGACAGGCAGCTAGCAGATAGTGAGGAGATGTTTTTTTACAGTGTGTTCAGGGGACAAGCAGTTAGCAGATAGTGAGGAGATGTTTTTTTACAGTGTGTTCAGGGGACAGGCAGCTAGCAGATAGTGAGGAGATGTTTTTTTACAGTGTGTTCAGGGGACAGGCAGCTAGCAGATAGTGAGGAGATGTTTTTTTACAGTGTGTTCAGGGGACAGGCAGCGAGCAGATAGTGAGGAGATGTTTGCTGTATGTGACAAAAAATGTTGTAGCCTAAAAAACGCTTAGAGCACTTTTTAACATTTTGTTTTAACATTAAGATTTAGATTGAATATTTTACTTTTTATTTTACTTTTATTTAATACTTTATTTTTAATTCATAATTTAAAATAAACCTATTGGTTGTCTTTTTAACTGAGTTTGTAGATAGCACGTAGAGATACATAGATATATAGATACTTATTTAGTAGGTGTGAGATTCCTGCTTAGTATTTACAGTATGTGACACTTTAGTGAAAACTTTCAGAATGTCATCTGTAAATAAATGTATACAGTTGCCACTGTACATGTAACACTGTCCATGGTGCCAACTGCAGAACAAGAGCAGCTTGTTTGTACTCAGATCTTTTATCGTGGCAGCTACTGAATATTTTTGATGCATGAAAAAATGTGTTTGGCAAGTACAAATACTGACAAAAAAGCGGCCCTCAGACCAGTTGTTTTCAGCCGTATTAGGAGACATTTTGAGTGGCTTGTTCTTTGTAAAATGACATAAATTACATTTATATTTATGCTCTAGTTTATAAAAGTGGCTTGAAAAATAGCAGATGTTTGTCTGGCAGCTATATTTGGATCTCTGGAGTGTTTGGTGTTGAGAAACACATTTGCTTGTTGCTCTCTCAAAGACATTCCAAAACCTGTCTTTTTTCTATGAAATCTCACAAACGCAATAAAACCATTTTTGTTACGGTATCTATACTTAAAGCTATAGTGCGCAACTATTTTATATCAATGACCGTCCGTTACATTCAAGCCATTGCCAAATGAGTTGCTACAAAGCTAATTAAGACTATCAGCTCCACACAACTCTCTCTGTATTTCTCATTATGGCTGTGTTTACAAAATGGTGTAGTTCGAGACACTTGTGTCGGGCTTTGCGCTGCGTCGGGTGCAAGATAGGGCCCTCCGTGTTAGCAACTATGTGGAGGAGGGGGGGTGCGTGATCACCGGCGGCTTGTATCATGGATGGATGGCGACAATGTTGTTGTCATTACTTAGAATGTGATAGAAACTACGCACTATAGCTTGAATGATACATCTTCATTAAATGTACACATTTAAGTACAGCCATAAGTCATTTGGGCTTACCAATTTTTATTCAGTTTCTTAAAAACATGGCTCACTGACAATTATGTTTCAATAAATGAAATATGACGTGGCTTGACGTATGTTTACTGTGCACGTGTAGACTTTATACTGTATGTGCCAAATGTCCTTTTGAAGGGGTTCATTACGTATCAAGAGCATTCAAGATTAAAAAAGGGGATACTCCAGTGATTTAGTATTGCGATTCCCTAAAGTTGGGGAACTCATAAGAGCCAGATTAAAAAAAGGAATGGTCAAAATTGATGCAGCAGAGGTGGAGATATCCTGACTTTTATGGGTCAAGCTATTTTTGTAGGTTTTAGAAATGTCACTCAGAGCAAAAACTACATACACATTTGACAGGCCAAGTAATACTCCCCATGATGTCGATGTGTAAATCAGCGGAGTGCTCCTTTAAGTTCAATAGTCTGCATTTCAAATAAAATCCTTAAACAAAATCTACAGTCACATAAGGCTATAAAAAGGGACAGTGAATCAAGCTTGAACCTTGTAATTTTGTTGTCGGACTGATGATTATTCATGCTTCTGTCTATGTTGAATAAATAATTGATTTTGGTTGATTCGCAATTGTGTCTTTCTTTTGTCATTATGCTTACAATTTTCAGACACTATGCAGTATAAGAATGTGTTATATACCACTCCCTCCAGAAAAACGCGATTATGCGATCGCAGAATTCAATGCATAATCAGCCAAAGTCTGCATATTAATGCGGGGGCCGCATTTTTTCAAATACGCCGCACTTTCGCCGCATAAATAAATATATGCGGGGCTTGCATGATTTCTTAATCCCCGCATTTTCGTTGCAAAAAAGTCACATATATCTCAGCAGAAAGTTGAAAAATGTTGCGTTTACTTCACACAAGAGCAGCCATTTTCCCCTGTTGCCATGGGAACGTTATGAAGTGACGTAATTTCACCTACTGAGAACGTTCTCTTAATACATCCATGACTGAGAACACTGTGTTGGGGGAATCACTTCTTTTCTCTTTTTCATCAAACCGCAATTTTTGCAAGTTCCCGCATTTTCATCGCATAAAATGGCATAAATATCCCGCATATTCCATCGCATTTTTTAAGAAAACATGCCGCATAATCAAGGATTTTTGCCCGCAACAATCACAAAAAAACTCAGGGACTGATATACACTTTACAAAACAACAAGATGGCCTGACTGGCAGAACAGGGTGGGCAGCACAGGTGGAAAAAGTATTCAGATCCTTTACTTAAAGGTATAGTAAGTGATATTAATCCAATACACTTTTTGTCAAATTGAGAGAATTTCTCCTCACAGTAACCTACCTCTATATTTTCTGCGTGCACTGGAATACTGGGGTCCGTTTCAGGTAGGAGGTTTAGTGGAAACTGAGTTTGTTAACCCTGAGATGACGGAAACTGGGTTTTCTGTTTCAGAGGTAGAGAGGTAACTTAACCTCAGAGTCAGTTACTATGGTAACTGAGCCTGTGAACCTAACCTGGGGTCCGTTTCAGGTAGGAGGTTCAACAAACTCAGAGTCTAAGCCTGACCTCTAAGTTGATTTATCCTGAGATGGGAAACTCTGAGTTTTCAGTTTCACAACAGCTGATTCAAGTTGGTTCAATCAACTCGGAGTAGGTTGACTCAGGGTTACGCACGTGCACCAAAGACAGCATGAATGGAGCCATGATACTACGATTCACCATGCAACTGTCACTGCACGATCTGAGTCTCAACACGATCTGAGTCGCGTCGAGTTGCGCATGCTCAGATTTAAACAATTTACGGCATAACGACAATAACGGAAGATGGGAACAGCAATAATAGAAGATATAGAAGGTGGAAATGGCAGTAATGTATTATTTAGCGTAACACATCACATGTTCACGGCGTGATCCCTCACGTCAGTTAATAAAAAATAAAAAAGTCAGTAAAAATGGAGCTACATGACCAAGTTTGTTCACTGCTGGCTACAAGTTCAGGGGCGTAGCAAGCTTTTCAAAAGTGAGGGGGATGGATGTGATTTGTTTATTAACAATAAAAACGATGGATACAATGACAGAGGGGTACAAAATGTATAACATACAAGATATAAAAAGTTTCCCATTTAAATGAGTGATACTAGAAAAGTATAAAAACACACTCGGAACTAGGGCTGCACAACATATCGTTTTTTTATCGTCATCGCAATATCAACCGGCGCAATATACACATCGCAAAAGTCTGCGACATATCGCTATAGACACAAAACTGATTTCTTTTTGTTTTAGGTGAAAGAAAATATGAGTAGAAAACTGCACATTCAAATGTAATGGTCATTCTTTTTTAGTGCTGCCTTTATATTCAAGTCAATGTTCAATTTGTTCAATAAAAGAACGTTAGAAATTATTTCATTTCATTTGTTTTAAATTCAACAAGCAATGTGTTGTATTTTAGCAGAATACTAATATACACCTCTTTCACAAACTGTAACATTCATTTCATTGCTCACCTGTGAACCTTCCTGTGCTCTCTCTGAAACTGATGCCTCCAGCAACTTCCTCTCCTAAAGTGGTAATAATGGGCAGTGGTAAAGGAATAGGGCCAAACAGGTACAGCTATGGCACTAGCAAACCTCAGTGAATATTGAAAAGTAATATCATGAAATAAATGCAAACAATATCTAATGGAAATAGGCTACTGCTGTTTAATGTCAACATTTTTCAACGTTCAGCTTTCAACTTCACTTACAGGATTTCTCTTGAAAAAAGTGTCAATCTTCTCCTGCCTCTTTTCTGCATCTTGATACTGCAAACCCCATCTCTGCAATAATAATACTGGTTTAATACACTCAATAATCAGTACTGGTAAAGCAATTCTTCCTGCCTCTATGTATTAATGCTCATGGGTAGCCTAATGGGTTCCATTCAGACCTTTACATTAAGTCTTTTACTGTTATATGTCAACAAGACATTTTCACCTGGCTATGCCCAGTGTTTAGATCTGTTGTGCTATTTACCAGGCAAATTAGCACATACGTAATTATATTATGATCCGTTTATTATGAATGCTATAACGTTGCTAATGTTACGGAACGTTATACTTCTTACATGGGAAACTACTCGTACATATTAGCTTTCATTTAACGTTGCTAGTGAAGTTGAAAAGGTGCAGTTACCTCCCATCCTGTAGTTACAACTGATAAACACATCATTTTCTAAATCTCTGCTACGCATATAGCTACAGTAACGGCATATAAAAAGAGATGAACATGCCACCGTACATTAAACTTTACCAACACAAATGGCAAAAGACAACCTAGCTAACTAGCTAAAAGCCTAATGTTAAATGATAGGTTCTGTTAGCTAACGTTAGCTCGGGTTGTATCTACCTAGCTACCTAATTACGATAGCAATTTGTACCAGCATTAAAGAGTTAAGCTTTACATTGATGTAACACATTAACAGTGATAATAAATGTACGGCAAACACTAAAGATACTTACATTACCTTACCCTATTCCTTAAAATTACTGGACGCGGTCTGTTAAGACCGGTGGCAAAATTACGAATCCCACTATGGCAACGCCATGACCCGCCCTCCGAAGCATCTGATTGGTTGGGGTTAGGCATTTCACCTTGAGTGGTTATGGTTAGGATAGCGGATTGGTCAGGGGATAGGACCTGAACAAATGGGGTCACTTTACCTTGGACGCCTGGCCAATAGTAGTGATTGAAGGGCGGGTCTTGGCGTTGCCATAGTGGGAACACACCGTTGCCATGAAAAACAGAGCGTTGCTATGGACGCAATCGCTACACACAGCCTACGACGTAGCTACGGTGGAAGTTCGACTGCGGAAAAACTGCAGAAAAAGTGTGGGTGTTCAACCCTCTCACCGGGAAAAGTGTGGGTGTTAAAACACCCACATCCCCCACGGGTGCGACGCGCCTGTACAAGTTGGCAATCAAACACAACAACGGCTGTTACTTGAATGGTGTTATGAGCTAACGTTAGCAATCAAACAATCATAGATAGCATTTGATAACTAAAACGTTTTTGAAATGATTTCCACCTTATATATCTTCTATTATTGCTGTTCCAATCTTCCGTTATTGTCGTTGCGCAACTCGACGCGACTCAGATCGTGTTGAGACTCAGATCGTGTTGAGACTCAGATCGTGCAGTGACAGCAACAACCACAAACAAACAGGTCGGCGGAAATACTCATGCGCACATATGCGAGTTTGAACATGTATTTTGTTAAAAAAGCAACACAGCGGCTGCTGCAAAAGAGAGAGAATTTGCATGGGAGAAAATTGCTGCTAAAGTAAATGCGTATATTCCAATATAATGTATATCATATTTAATCATAAGTAGCCTATAGCTAATATTACTGAAAATCTATTTCATTTAGGTGCAATACTGCGGGCTCATTCTGAGGCTGCAGCACCATCATTAACATAATTATAATTCATAATCTTTCATTTCAAAGGGTTTACATCATTCACCTGCAATCATGTGGAACTCTTTTTTAATGGCTCTGACTGGTTTGTGAACACTACAAATGTTTAAAACACGTTTCAGAGTGATCTCTTCTGACGGCGCTTTACTGAAATGCTCCACATCACCAAGGTTGTAAAGAAAACTGTAATGCAACACAAATAATCTGCTGGGATGTAGAGCATGTCCACGATGGGTGATGTTAGTGATATGAGGACGGATAAGGTTATGTAGGATATATAACTGCAAGACTGGGAAGAAAAACGATACCGCTCAAATAGGAAGTTATCTGGAAATTAAAATGCGTCGGGGCCTGAATATCATCTTCCGACCTATGTTTAACTCCCTGCGAAGTAATAATTAATAATAGTAATAATAATTAAAAATGTGCCTGATACAGACTGAATGAAAGGAAATTAAGAGCGCTGTGTCAGAGGGAGGAGCGTTAATTCTCTTCATACATCCATGGGGAGGAGTCTGAGAGAAACTCGAGGTTTCTTGAAGAACACCTGCTCCCGACCAGGTTAGGTTCATAGGCTCAGTTACCATAGTAACTGACTCTGAGGTTAAGTTACCATAGTAACTGACTCTGAGGTTAAGTTAGCTTTCTTTCTGAAACAGAAAACCCAGAGTTTCCCTCATCTCAGGCGTAACAAACTCAGAACTACTAAACCTCTTACCTGAAACGGACCCCTGATCAGGAGCAGGTTTTCTTCTCTCAGTCTCCTCCCTCTGACACAGCGCTCTTAATTTCCTCATTCATTCATTCAGTCTGTATCTCGCATTTTAGCGCAGTTTACCTGAATGAATAAAATAGGATTCGTTTATTAACTCAGTTAGGTAACATTATAGACTAAAGGTTTTCTCTCGAACATGGCATTTCCTTTTGTCGACGATCCTGTTGTACTACTTTGCCGGGAGTTAAACATTCGTCGGGAGATGATATTGAGGCCCCGACTAGATGTATTTTAATTTCCAGATTACCTATTTGAGCGGTATTGTTTTTCTTCCCAGTCTATCAGATATGTGCATAACCTTATCCGTCCTCATATCACTAAAGTCACCCATCGTGGACATGCTCTTAAATCCGAGCATATTCTTTGTGTTGCATTACGTTTTTTTGCAAACAGCAGTTTTCTTTACAACATTGGTGATGCAGATCATATTAGTAAAGCCGCTGTATGCAGAGCCGTCAGAAAAGTGTGCCGGGACATTTTTAACCATTTTTACTATCTTATTCATCATTAAAGTCACTTCTGATAACATTTTAGGCGAGAAAAGAACTGTTTAGATTTCGAATATAGGCAGTCTTCTGAAAATCGTTGCCGAATTGACAATTTGCTTCAAAGTTTTCGGAGTTGAGAAGCTACATAAAGTGACGGGAGTGGTGGCGGCTGGGGATTGCTTGTTCGCCGGCTGGCCTGTCATCCTGAGATGCGGCGCTGTAAGCTGGCGGTCTCTCAGACCGGTCTCGTCAATAAGAGGCTTTTATTTCGCCGTTGATGGATCGTTTGTTTAAATATCACAACACATGTCCATCTAAAGATTAACGTGAACGTGTGGTTAACTGCCTTTTTGGCGTTAAACTCCACAAGCGCCTGCGGGCTTGACCGCCGTCACACACACACTCACACACACACACACACAAGGCCACAGGCAGAGAGAGAGAGATATCCGTTTCTCTTTGGGAGACTTGTTTAAATTATGACATATATACATTAGATTTAGTATATAGTTCATACTTTTTTGGCGTATTTCTCTAATGATTTTAGAGAAGTGAATGTTGCAGGCAATTTTCTTTGTGAATGAATAATGTATCATTCTTCCTTAAAATACAGGGGCCATAAGTATACATACCCCTATGTTAAATTTCCATAGAGGCAGGCAGATTTTTATTTTTAAAGGCCAGTTATTTCATGGATCCAGGATACTATGCATCCTGATAAAGTTCCCTTGGTCTTTAGAATTAAAATAGTCCCACATCATCACATACCCTTCACCACACGTTCCCGTTAATCTTATGATGGACATGTGTTGTAATATTTAAACAAACGATCTGTCAACGGCAAAATAAAAGCCTCTTATTTATGAGATCGGTCTAAGAGACCGCCAGATTACAGCGGGGTGTCTCAGGATGACAGGCCGGCCGGCAAGCAAGCGATCCCCGGCCACCACCGGCTGGCAGTTCCGTCACTTTATGGAGCTTCTCAACTCCGAAAACTTTGAAGCAAATTGTCAATTCGGCAACGATTTTTGGAAGACTGCCTATATTTAAAATCTAAACAGTTCTTTTCTCGCCTAAAACATTATCAGAAGTGACTTTAATGATGAATAAGATAGTGAAAATGGTTAAAAATGTCCCGCTGTTGCTCTGTCTGCAAGTACAGACGGCGCGCCACAAGATCTGGGTTGGCAATGGGCGTGACTTATAATTTCGCAGCGCGATTTGAAGCCACTGCAGTGGGCGTGGTTTCCTTGGGGATTTGAATATTTTCTAAATATTTAGCTTTACACTTGGCGACACATTTAGATATAACATTTAGATTCAACATTTAGATATATATTTAAGATTTAGATTTAGATATAATATTTAGATATATATTTAAGATTTAGATTTAACATTTAACATTTAGATACATATTTAACATTTAGATTTAGATTTAACATTTAGATTTAGATATAATATTTAGATTTAACATTTAACATTTAGATTTAGATTTAACATTTAGATTTAGATATAACATTTAGATTTAACATTTAGATGTAGATTTAACATTTAGATTTACATATATATATATATATATATATATATATATATACTTAAAAGTATTAAAAGTAAAAGTACTCTGCAGAAAAATCCTCACAAGTTAGAAAACGATGTTTAATGGTCTAATCATTCCAGCTGGATTTGTAGGCCATTATAGTGTTGGCTAGTTTCATTTAAAATAAAACATATTTAATAAACTACATGTGTTTTGTATACAAAAATCTTAATTTCTACAGTAACTAGTAACTAAAACTGTTAATTAATTAATTAATTTAGTGGAGTAAAATGTACAATATTTCTCTCTGAAATGTAGCGCAGTAGAAGTAGCTGGCATGAAAAGAAAAAACTCAAGGAAAGTACAAGTACCTCAACATTTGTACTTAACTACAGTACTTGACTAAATGTACTAAGTTACATTCCACCACTGGTGGGCAGTCAAACCTCCACACCTCACATTGGGCGGACTGAAACAATAATTCAGGCCGGGAATTTCAGGCAAAACCATTAATTTTGTAGACTCATCCTTTTTGTTGATATAGCAGGTAGGCTATACCAGTTTTCTCTTTTTTCTGGATTTATTTCATAGGCATAATTGTTTAGTTGTTCATTACTGAATAAAATGGCATTCCATACACTCCAGCCACATTCCCAAATCCCCAAACCCGTACATTGCCATTCTCTTTCTGTCCACCAGATGCCCTTACACTTTCCCACCTACCGCAGTCACCTGACCTCCTCATCCACCTGCTCACGTTTCCACTTCCCTCATTAGCCCCCAGGAAGTGGGGAATGTGTTTTATCAATGATTGTTTCCCCTTTTTTGATAGGTGGCTTTAGTTCAAACATGTGTTGCTTCTCGTTGGGAATTTGATGTCCAAGGAAGTTGTGTCTCTAACAAGGTCAGTGCCAAGAGTCGAGCCAACCTTTTGTTCCACATCTGTTTTTATTTGATTTTCCACGTAAACTGGACAGACAGCTCAAGGCGCATGAGTATGCAGAGATACAAAGACATATAAACAAAGTAATATATAAATCAATCATATCATAATAATCAATAATAACAGCACAAAAATAATAAAAAATACTAAACTAAAACTTAATACCAATAAGGGGAGAGGGGATGGGAGGGATGGTGTATTAATGGTCAGACTGGCACAGGGGACTTTGTTAACCCTGTGAGTGAGGTCTGAGGGCATTTCTACACATCTTTTTAAATTCACCTTTTAAGGGTATTTGTACTGATCCCTGTGTGATTCATATCAAAATGTTCAGAACAAACTCAGCTTTCTGTTTAACAGGGCCCAAATTTGTTCCAGAGCAATGTATAACTAGGTTATTTGGCCCTAAAGCTGAAAAGTTGATGTTCACTTTTTGAAATTTCTCAAATCTCTTGTGAAAACAAACTCAATTGTTTTGGTGCTTGAAATGAATTTACAAATGTCTTGGGTTCACAAAAGAAGTGTAATATATGAATGAAATAGTAAATTTTGTAAAAAAAACGCTGTTTGAATACAATTGTTGTTAAACATTGCTTTGACTCGCCGGTGCGTCTTTTGTCCTCAGACGGTTCAAATAATCTTAAGAAAAGCTGCCACCTTGTGGTATTTTCTAATAGAGCCCTGCCTACAGCACCTCAGCTCTACATTTTAAAGTGCCGTTGCATCCTTGACCCAACGCGTGTGACAATGGAGTCCTGTCCTTCCACTTAAAGGTGCAGTAAGTGATGTTGCGCAAAGATGCTTTATATTTGATCTCAACTGCCAAACAAATACAACCCCCAACTTGCCGACAGGTGTGGGAGGAGGCCCGAGGGCGACCATTTTGCCCTGGTCAATGATGGGATATAGGCTGCTTGTTGTATATATTTTTCTACTTCTTCATCGCCATTTAGCCCTTACATTGTGTTTTGACTTCTCCGGGGGGGAGACTTCTCCGGGAACCATCACCTTATCGTGGTGGAGAGGTTTGGGTGTCCCTATGAACCTGAGGGCTGTGTTGTCTGGAGCTTTGTGCTCCTGGTAGGGTCTCCCATGGCAAAGTGGTCTCAGGTGAGGGGCCAGACGAAGAATGGTTCAAAAAACCCTATGAAAAAACGAGGAAGGGATAGAGAGACCCTGCCCGGAGGAAGCCCGGGGCCCCCGTCTGGAGCCAGGCCCAGAGGGAGGGCTCGTCAGCGAGCGTCTGGTGGCCGGGTTTGCCACGGAGCCCGGCCGGGCACAGCCCGAAAAAGCTACGTGGCACCTATCTCTCCAGCCCATGGGCTCACCACCTGTGGGAGGAACCGCTGGGGTCGGGTGCGCTGCCACACGGGTGGCGGTGAAGGTCAGGGGCCTCGACGGACCAGACCCGGGCAGCAGAGGCTTGCTCTGGGGACATGGAATGTCACCTCGCTGTGGGGGAAGGAGCCGGAACTTGTGCGTGAGGTGGAGCGCTACCAGTTGGATCTGGTGGGGCTTACTTCTACGCATAGTCTCGGTTCTGGAACCGTACTCCTGGAGAGGGGTTGGACTCTTTTCTTCTCCGGAGTTGCCCAGGGTGTGAGGCGCCAGGCGGGTGTGGGGATACTCACAAGTCCCCGGCTGAGCGCCGCAACGTTGGAGTTTACCCCGGTGGACCAGAGGGTCGCCTCCCTACGCCTGCGGGTTGTTGGGGGGAAAACTCTGACTGTTGTTTGTGCATATGCACCAAACAAGAGTTCAGAGTATTCGGCCTTTTTGGAGACCTTGAATGGAGTCCTGTATGGGGCTCCGGAGGGGGACTCCATAGTTCTGCTGGGGGACTTCAACGCACATGTGGGCAATGACGGAGATACATGGAGAGGCGTGATTGGGAGGAACGGCCTCCCTGATCTAAACCAGAGTGGTTGTCTGTTATTGGACTTCTGTGCTAGTCATGGATTGTCTATAACAAACACCATGTTCGAACATAGGGATGCTCATAAGTGTACGTGGTACCAGAGCACCCTAGGCCGAAGGTCAATGATCGATTTTATAATCGTTTCATCTGATCTGAGGCCGTATGTTTTGGACACTCGGGTGAAGAGAGGGGCGGAGCTGTCAACTGATCACCATCTGGTGGTGAGTTGGGTCAGGGGGTGGGGGAAGACTCTGGACAGACCTGGTAAACCCAAACGGGTGGTGCGGGTAAATTGGGAACGTCTGGAGGAAGCTCCTGTCCGACAGACCTTCAACTCACACCTCCGGCGGAGCTTTTCGTGCATCCCTGTGGAGGCTGGGGGCATTGAACCTGAGTGGACAATGTTCAAAGTTTCCATTGCTGAAGCTGCGGCAGGGAGCTGTGGTCTTAGGGTCTTAGGTGCCTCAAGGGGCGATAACCCTCGAACACCGTGGTGGACACCGGTGGTCAGGGAAGCCGTCCGACTGAAGAAGGAGTCCTTCCGGGATATGTTATCCCAGAGGACTCCGGAGGCAGTTGCAAGGTACCGAAGGGCCCGAAGGACTGCAGCCTCTGCCGTGAAAGAGGCAAAGCAGCGGGTGTGGGAGAAGTTCGGAGAAGACATGGAGAAGGACTTTCGGTCGGCACCAAGGCGCTTCTGGAAAACCGTCCGCCACCTCAGAAGGGGGAAGCGGGGAACCATCCAAGCTGTGTACAGTAAGGATGGGACGTTGTTGACCTCAACTGAGGAGGTAATAGGGCGGTGGAAGGAGCACTTTGAAGAACTCCTAAATCCAGCTGATGCGCCCTCTTTGTTAGAGGCAGAGCTGGAGGATGACGGGGGATTGTCGTCAATTTCCCTGGTGGAGGTCACTGAGGTAGTCAAACAACTCCACAGTGGCAAAGCCCCAGGGATTGATGAGATCCGTCCAGAAATGCTGAAAGCTCTGGGTGTGGAGGGGCTGTCTTGGTTGACACGCCTACTCAACATTGCGTGGAAGTCTGGGACAGTGCCTAAGGAGTGGCAGACCGGGGTGGTGGTTCCCCTCTTCAAAAAGGGGGACCAGAGGGTGTGTACCAAATACAGGGGTATCACACTTCTCAGCCTCCCTGGTAAAGTTTACTCCAAGGTGCTGGAAAGGAGGGTTCGGCCGATAGTCGAACCTCAGGTTGAAGAGGAACAATGCGGATTCCGTCCTGGGCGTGGAACAACGGATCAGCTCTTTACTCTAGCAAGGATCCTGGAGGGAGCCTGGGAGTATGCCCATCCAGTCTACATGTGTTTTGTGGATCTGGAGAAGGCATATGACCGGGTCCCCCGGGAGACTTTGTGGGAGGTGCTGCGGGAGTATGGGGTGAGGGGGTCCCTTCTCAGGGCCATCCAATCTCTGTATGACCAAAGCGAGAGCTGTGTCCGGGTTCTCGGCAGTAAGTCAGACACTTTCCAGGTGAGGGTTGGCCTCCGCCAGGGCTGCGCTTTGTCACCAATCCTGTTCGTAGTATTTATGGACAGGATATCGAGGCGTAGTCGTGGTGGGGAGGGGTTGCAGTTCGGTGGGCTGGGGATCTCATCGCTGCTCTTTGCAGATGATGTGGTCCTGATGGCATCATCGGCCTGTGACCTTCAGCACTCACTGGATCGGTTTGCAGCCGAGTGTGAAGCGGCTGGGATGAGGATCAGCACCTCTAAATCTGAGGCCATGGTTCTCAGCAGGAAACTGACGGAGTGCCTTCTCCAGGTAGGGAATGAGTCCTTACCCCAAGTGAAGGAGTTTAAGTACCTTGGGGTCTTGTTCGCGAGTGAGGGGACAATGGAGCTGGAGATTGGTCGGAGAATCGGCGCAGCGTGGGCGGTATTACATTCTGTTTATCGCACCGTTGTGACGAAAAGAGAGCTGAGCCAGAAGGCAAAGCTCTCGATCTACCGGTCAGTTTTCGTTCCTACCCTCACCTATGGTCATGAAGGTTGGGTCATGACCGAAAGAACGAGATCCAGGGTACAAGCGGCCGAAATGGGTTTCCTCAGGAGGGTGGCTGGCGTCTCCCTTAGAGATAGGGTGAGAAGCTCAGTCATCCGTGAGGAGCTCGGAGTAGAGTCGCTGCTCCTTCACGTCGAAAGGAGCCAGTTGAGGTGGTTCGGGCATCTGGTAAGGATGCCCCCTGGGCGCCTCCCTAGGGAGGTGTTCCAGGCACGTCCAGCTGGGAGGAGGCCTCGGGGAAGACCCAGGACTAGGTGGAGGGATTACATCTCCAACCTGGCATGGGAACGCCTCGGGATCCCCCAGTCAGAGCTGGTTAATGTGGCTCGGGAAAGGGAGGTTTGGGGTTCCCTGCTGGAGCTGCTCCCCCCGCGACCCGACCACGGATAAGCGGACGACGATGGATGGATGGATTGTGTTTGACTTTGATGTGTGATTTCCTCTGTTGACCATGGTCTGTCATGTGACTTCACCTGGGCCTAACACACACGTTTTGAGATTGAACGTGCCCCTGTTGACACTAAACCTATCCATATTGATTATGTGACTACTTGCTAACAAGTATGAGAGACAGCCCAAGGCGACCATTTTGTACTTGCTCAGCCCGACAAAACGTAGCAACACATTTTACATTTTTTTAAACTGAAACAGGGGTGCGTTGAACACCCTGTTGTGTGTGTGTGTGTGTGTGCAAGCGCTTTGCCTTTTTATCAGCACAAATTTACATGCACATCCTGCTGATTGGGTATCACCTGTGACCATGGGCGATTTGACCCCCCCTAAAGAGGGTCAATTTAATCTCAGCCCCCCTTAAAATTATAATATTAAAAAACTTTTTTTTAATCAATTTTAGTGCTTTAAGTGAGAGTTTGTGAACTTGTCTGTTAGTGACAAAGGACAACAAATTACAGGTTCAAAGGGCTTGATTCCCTTTTAAAGTTCTCATATTATGCTTTTTGGCTTTCCCCCTTTCCTTTATTGTGTTATATATCTTTGTTGTGCACGTTATAGGTTTACAAAGTGAAAAAGCCCAAAGCCCCCCCCAAAGGGACTTACCATCTCCACCAGAAAACACTGTTCACCAACTGCTCCAAACAGCTCTGTTGTAGTCCAGCCTTTACTTCAGAGACAAACCTGGTCACTTTGGAACACACGTTATAATGCTCGCCTAGCTGCTAGCATGGCACGCCCTCATACTCTGCTTCTGACTGGCTAGTAGTCCTTACCTAGCTACTGTCAGGACACGCCCTCATACTCTGCTTCTGACTGGCTAGTAGTCCTTACCTAGGTACTGTCAGGACACGCCCTCATACTCTGCTTCTGACTGGCTAGTAGTCCTTACCTAGGTACTGTCAGGACACGCCCTCATACTCTGCTTCTGACTGGCTAGTAGTCCTTACCTAGGTACTGTCAGGACACGCCCTCATACTCTGCTACTGACTGGCTAGTAGTCCTCACCTAGCTACTGCCTACCTAGAGATGACATTAAAAAGTTATTTAGCAAAACGTTATCTTTGTCATGACGTCAGCAACTGTTGTCCTTTTAACCATACTGCATATAGGGCAAGGCACTTTGAATGAACTGGAGTGAACTTCATATTAGATCTTTCTTTCCATGGTTGATCACACCATCGACTCTGTAGTCTTTTCTGAAGAAATTATTCTGTTAAGCTGATTGACACCTGGGTCCAGACTGAAGGTCTGACTGAACTACTGGAAAGTTCCGCTTCGACAAATTGAGTACACTGACACTGCCTGACATCAGGATCAGGTCTTGGACAGCGGACACTCCATCTATTTAGTAACGTAGTACGATGTCATGAATCATTTCTGCTAGAGCACTTGTAAAACCTCATTCGTCGTGCTCCAGGTCTGTACTGTTGTCCGAGTGGGTGCTAGCAGCTGTGTGCAGGCCCTCCACCCGGTCCTCCAAGGCCTTGGTTCAGCTGCTAACCTGGTTGATAGCACATTTCAGTTCATCTCTCAACTAGTTTATTTGTAGTCTTAAGTCTTTTGACTGCGTTTTGGCATTGTCATCTATTTCTGTGAGCAGATCTTCCCTGAGAGACTGTATCGCCTGTAGAATAGTGGCATCATCAGAACTCAACATTTTTTCACATGTGGCCCGAAATCCTCTTCCTTACTCTAACTCTTATTGTAATTATTATTCTTTATTGCAGACTGACCTTTTTAGCACAGCATGAATAGGCCACACTGTGTCTCACTGCACAAACCTTAGCTAAATTACCCAGAAAGCCAAGTGAACTTGAACAATGGCTGTAACCCTATTACTTCAAACCTCTGATATTGACTGTCTACTTTATTCTCTTATATTGTCCATATTTAATGCTGGTCTCTAGACTTTATCCGTGCACTATTGGACTTATTTGCACTACCACCATGACACACACTCTTATAGAGCACCTTACCATAGAGCACCTTACCTGCTCTGTCACTGCAAGTCACTGCAAGCGTCTCATGCTTATACATCCCTTAGTACATTCATGTGGATTTTTTATTTAGTATCTTTTCTTTTATTGTCCATATTATCCATGTGGATTTTTTTGTTTTTGTTATTTGTTATTTTATCATCCTGTTTACGATGTACAGTATGTTGTGTGTGATGTCTTTAAGCTACTGGGTCCTTGAATTTCCCCTTGGGGATCAATAAAGTATCTATATATCTTTCTATCTAAGTGGGACAAACATATCCCATTCATAGCATCTCAGCTTTGAAAGCATCTTTGTTCACAATCATGCATTGGAAATTGCGATGATTTCAGCTATACAGTGTGATTCCTATGAATGGTATCCTAAGGCAATTTGGAAGGAGCAACAGATTGGTGCTCGGTGCTGTACATGAGTCAGAGGAGAGTCTGTAGAGGTGATGAACAAGCAGCTCTCTCTTCTCTGCCAGTCTCATGTCATGGTGTGGAAAATGTATCTGCTCTGCTCTTTGCGGAGTCAGAATTTCCCAAATGTCATGTGTTACAAGTCCACCACAGTGGAAGAATGGGAAGACAGTGGGATCCTGACACTGACCTAACTACATGCCTTATGTTATGTGTGCAGGCTGAAACGCCATCAAAGTGCCTGTAGATAGCAAAAAACATTAGCAGGTCCAAGGATTATTCAGCAGCTCGCTGTTAGCAAGCTTATGTTAGTTTAAGGTGACCAGACATCCCTGTTTGACTGAGACAGTCCCGATTCTGAGTTGCGTGTCCCGAGTCCCGGACCTCCCGAGTCAGGACGCTAAAATGTCCCGGTTTACACCAACCACTATGAAATTGTCT
The DNA here is from genome assembly GCA_023631565.1 of Gymnocephalus cernua. Lineage (NCBI taxonomy): Eukaryota > Metazoa > Chordata > Actinopteri > Perciformes > Percidae > Gymnocephalus > Gymnocephalus cernua. The sequence continues at coordinate 30,264,530 of CM042441.1, read as the reverse complement.
CGGTTGTCAGCGATTACATAACCGACGTGGTCTTATAGCCAGATCCTTAACTAAACCCATGTAGAAAGACTAATAAGGCGTCCAGCGTATGATTTTATCAACGTGTGTGTGTGTGTGTATGTGTGTGTGTGTGTGTGTGTGTGTGTGTGTGTGTGTGTGTGTGTGTGTGTGTGTGTGTGTGTGTGTGTGTGTGTGTGTCAGTCAATCGTAGCGGTCTGCGTCTACATAATCTGTGCAGCCAGCGTTACAATGTATATTTTTAAGCATTGTTACAATTGTAAGCTTAAAACTCTTTGTGTGCCGCATGGATGTATTAAGAGAACGGCGTGCCGCTGGCGTGGCGTGCACTGTTCGCCGGTGTACATACGGAAGTTAGGACAGAACTTCGGCCACCTGAAAGCAGACAGCCTTCCCCCTACTGGCGCGGGGGTGTAACGGTTGGCTTTGTAGACTGAACCGAGCCACTTGTTAGAAGTGAAATGAAGAGGTGAATTTTCATAGTTGTGAAAATCGTATTGATAGACTCGTTTTAAGTAGTTTCACCTAATACAGTTAAAAACCGAAGTCAAGTACAAAACTATTGTTTTTTAGCAAAATTGATATCAGCCTAAAAATAAATATATTTTCTTGCTATGCTGTTTATCTTACTTAGCTACATTTTATAAGACCAATCATTTGGAGCTGGTTTGAATAAACATTTTCAAAACCGCACTCAGAACAACCAAATATAACCAAAAACAACCAAACGGGAACGTTGTGTGGAGGTACAGCGCAACCACTGGAGAACGTTTCAGTTGGTTGGTTCCCCTAACGTTGAGGGAATGTTCCCTAAACGTTACGTCTTGGTTTGGTTCGAACTAACCTTTAGAGAACCAAAAACTAACGTTCTCTAACGTTCCCTAAACGTTTTGTGTTAGTGGGGAAGGCCTCTTCTTATCTGTCTCATTTTATCCAGTCCCTCCAGGATTTCGCGGCCTTTTTTTGAGATTGTTGCAGCCCAAAATGCCTGATTTTGCGGGAGCTTTTGTAAAAAGTTGCGATAAAAGTTGTGATGTCTTTTGTGTATTTTTGTTGCAAAAAAGTCACATATCTCAGCAGAAAGTTGAAAAATGTTTACTTCACACAAGAGCAGCCATTTTCCCCTGTTGCCATGGGAACGTTATGAAGTGATGTAATTTCGCCTAGTGAGAACACGGTGTTGGGGGAATCACTTTTTTTTCTCTTTTTCATCAAACCGCAATTTTCGCAAGTTCCCGCAATTTCATCACATAAAATTGCATAATTATCCCGCATATTCCATCGCATTTTTTAAGAAAACGTGCCACATAATCAAGGATTTTTGCCCGCAACAATCACAAAAAAACTTTTCTGGAGGGACTGTACATTTGTGTGTGTGTTGTTGGTTAGAATAACCCTTCCTGGTAACACTTCACGGTAAGGGTATATGAATTATCTTGAATGCATGCATGAATTTATTGATGTACATGTATTATTATCTAATCTGTAAATGCCTTCAGAAGTAGATAGGAGTGAAACTGGAACGTTTGGTGTATGTAAGTGCTCCTGAAGTTGAGTTTTCTGACTCATTATGAGAAAAACCCATTTTAAGATTAACAAAATCCCACATATTTTGCAAGACCTATTAGACCTATATAGTAAAAATAACAGATATCAACATGAAACTTCCCCAGTTAATTACTTACATTAATACATATATTTTTGTTACAATATATAATACCCCAGTTTGCTTACATTTTAGATAGTGTTGTTTTAACGGTGAAGTGTTTACTAATGTAAATGTCACAAGTCGATCTGGGTGTCTCCGTGGCTTGCAGTGAGTGACACACTCGCCAACGGATGATATTTCGTAAACATGCTTGCATGCATGTCTGTCGGGACCAGATGCTCAGCAACTCCTTTCTATCGTCAATTTTCACACCGACAAATGAATGTGAAATATGAGTGAAATAGAGGCGAAGCATCAGTATGTTTATTTCCTGGTTAGTCGGGAATGGACTAGGTCTGGGCGTATTGATCTAAATATGGATAGTATCGATACCAAGATGAGTATTGATATCGGATAGATACTGTCGTGATGAGATCGATACTTTTGTTGCAGTTTCTCTCTGAGTTCATGCGAGCACAGCGTCTCTCCAAGTCTGTGCGCAGTGTGCAAACAGCGCATCTCTCTCTCTCTCTCTCTCTCTCTCTCTCTCTCTCTCTGCCCCCTCCCTGCTCTGCCAGAGGCAGAGAGAGAGAGAGAGAGAGAGAGAGAGAGAGAGATGTGCTGTGTGGAGTTTATTCACTCCAGCTGATACGGACACTGCCACATGTGATGTGTGCAAAAAAGTAATTTGCCACTGTGGTAACACCACCAATTTGCATAAACACATTAAAGCAGTTCAACCGAGAGAGAACTCCGAGCTGCGAAAAAAAGTTGAGGAAGGAGAAGGGGGGGAGAACCCCAAACCAGACCCCCAACGCAGAGGCTTTTCAGCCAAGAAATCAGGAGTATCCAGGTAATCTCCTGCATTAACCAATGTTGTTCACAGTGGTCAGAGAAGCAATTTTAGCAGACTGATAGAACTACTGTCATAAATTCAGCCAGTTGAAAAAAGTGTTAATTCTTTCATTGGAACTCAAAAATATACACTTATATAAAGATATAAGTAAAAAGTATCGGCGATACTAGCCTGTATTTACTTGGTATCGAATCAATACTAAAATTCCCAGTATTGCCCACCCCCTAGAATGGACAGAATGGGTCCTGAAAGGCCACGCCTACACCACATCTGCCTCTATCACCGGTTAATTCAAAAACCAGTTAAACCGAAACACGGGCCTCCACCCCTCACTCCTCCTCTGCAGTTTGGTGCTCTTTTTAAGGGAAAAGCCTTGTTGGAGGATAGCTTTCAATCTGCTGCTTTCCTTGTTCCCCTCTTCTCCATCCTGCTCAGTGCTGTACAGTGGGCCCCCAGCTCTCCTCTGCTATGTGGTGGTGGCTGCTTGGTGTTTTGAGCTGTGTGCTGCTGCTGGCGGCGGTCGGCATCAGGAAACGCTACAAGGTGTTCAGCGAGAAGTGCGTGAGGCCTCCAGGACCCTTGGTCACCGACAGCAAGCAGAGGGACCACAGGCTGAAGAGAGGTAAAACAGCTTGTTTCTTGAGTCTTGATGATTGGCAGACACTGTACTGTCCTGTCTACCAGAGCTTTGTATTAAGCGTGATTTATGCTTCTGTGTTAAATCTACGCCGTGGCTACGTACGTAGGTACGTGGAGACAAAGACCCTACACCAAAAAGAAAATGTAACTACACGCCGCACACAGCTATGTGTACCACATGAAAGTTGAATCATTTGTCATTCAACTCTCATGTGGTACAGACTGGACTATTAAATGGAATGTCATAAATTCTGTTTCAGATATTTATGGTCCTCAGAGGAACCATTCCGAGGACCTTGCTCATCCTTTTGCTCTCAAAGTTTTCACTTATTCAGTTAAATAACTTGAAATCTAAGCAGATGGATTGGCACAACAGTTTGTACAAACATGCATAGTCCCCATATGATGTATTCAAATGACTAGCAATCCCCTGACATTTCCTCTAGCACTATAAGCCATCAACTATTGAGTGGATTGTTTGTGAAATTAAGTTCAGACATTCATGTCATCAAAGAGGATGAATTGAAATTGCTTTGGTGATCCTGACATTTCCCATAACACAGCTGCACAGAAAAATACTTTGGTTCAGAAGTTGGTAAATAATTGTGTTTTCAGGGAAAGTTGTGCTGCTGAGTAGAGTGAGGCCTCCTACATGTCTGTGCCCTTCAGAATACAGATTTACAGGCTGATATGACCTGGACTCATTTGTATCCACAAATTCTCTAGTGGATACATAGACGGCAGATGCAGTCTATGAAAGTTGTGATGCAAAACCTCGCTGTTCAAGATGTCAAGAAAGTTCTCGGGACCCGCCTAACAACCTTTCCACTCGGCAGATTTTTAAAACTACAATCTGTGCTCCCCTGCAGGGTTTCTTGCGGACCGTGTTCCCCCTGCTCTGGATGCGGTGGTGATAGGCAGCGGGATCGGAGGTTTGACAGCAGCAGCGCTTTTGTCTAAAGCCGGGAAGAGGGTTGTAGTTCTGGAGCAACATGATCAGGCTGGAGGCTGCACACACACCTTTCAGAATAAGGGATTTGAGTTTGACGTGGGTAAGAATGTGAAGTACTTTGTATATGGTAACACACACACTCATACACACACACGCCAAATATATGTACATTAGTAGAACCAACAGAACACAAAAAAGTGAAAATGTGTACATGTTTTTTGTACTCCACCTGCCACCAGTTGACGTCATCCTGGTTGACTATCTGCAGGATGTCTCCTGTCTCAAACCTTAAGCCTGCCTCCTTACAGGGAATCAGGTTGTCGTTGGTTGTTTGACAACGTATGCTATTTATTTAATCTTATTTCAGTCGCCAACAATAGGTGATGATGTATGGTACTATGGCCATGTGTGTCCACTGTGTGTGTAGTGTGTTCTGTCACCTTTCTAGGCGGTATGGCCTCATGGTAGCTGGGCAGTATCTTCACACACACACAGAGAGAAATGACCTTCTAAGAAAGATGTTTTACATCAATACACTACAGCACTGTAATAAATTCTCGCCACACACACACACACACACACGCACACACACACACGCACACACACACATACACACACACACACACACACACACACACACACCAGCACATAAAGTTTTTTTTCTCTGCACCTGTAGCTTTGTATTGGAAAAGAATACAGCTAAATAAATTGATTGATGATTAACTTACATACAGTATATGGTATGCTGAACAACCCAGTCATTCTAATACATTTGCATTTAGCCTATTTCCTTTGAGCATAATTAACTAAGAGAAACTAGCCGAGCATAATGGACCACAGCACAGTTAATACAAAGATCATGCCACAAATGTGCTCCCACTATAACCATGTCCTATGACTTCATGTTCTTTCATCTATTTGTAATGCCAAAACTAATGCTGTCAAACAGAGCCGCCCTGTTCCTGTCTGAACCAAATCCCACTGAACTGCAACAGTTGATTTGGTGTGGATATGTATACAATTCATTGATCTACATTAATACATATCAGATATATCAGATAACATATCAGACAAATTGCGAATTTTGCTCTTAAAGCACACACATGAACACAACATAATGTTAAATGATATTTCACATGTTAGAGACATGTCAAAGGTGCATTGTTTAGTAAGCAAACTATTTATGCAATTTTGCATACATGACTACTGCCAACACTGTATTATATCCAAGTGGCTCACTTAGATTATTACACCGGCCATCGCTATTTTGCACTTTTATCAGCTTTTATTAAAATGATTAGCCAACACCGGTATCAAGCATCCACCTTTCAAGTTAATTATATATTTTATAGTGTTAAACACATCATTTAAACATGTAAATATCTGTCAAATATACAGTGGATATACTGTTATATTCACCTACCTCAGATATACAGTATAAGCGCCCTGTTCAATCAATCATTTTTAATTTTATTTATTACAGCACCATATCTAATATATTATGTCTTTCTTTCAATGGGTGTTATCTGAAGTGCTATTCAGTGCTATTTATGTTATTCAGCTGTGCTTTTTTTCTTTGGTCTAAAAAAGCAGTCATATTTTTTTGTGTTCTATTTAGTATTTAATATTACTTAAATAATGTAAGATTAAGATATTAAAAGGGGAAACTATAATACAATGTGATTATCTCAATACTAAAGGACTGATTTAGCTTCACTTTAAAGGAACACGCCGACTTATTGGGACTTTATTGGGAGCTTATTCACCGTATCCCCCAGAGTTAGACAAGTCCATACATACCCTTCTCATCTCTGTGCGTGTCCTAACTCTGTCTGACGCACCCACCACTAGCCTAGCTTAGCACAGATCCTGGAGGTAACCGGCTCCATCTAGCCTAGCTTAGCACAGATCCTGGAGGTAACCGGCTCCATCTAGCCTACTGCTCCCAATAAGTGACAAAAGGCGAAGCACTGCTACTTGGGCGGAGTGATTATTACTCCAACTCTGAGCAAACTCTCTGCTCCTCACCACGGGGCTTCTCAGGTGCTGCGAGCAAATCACTCCGCCCAAGTTTCAGTTTCAGTTTCATTTTTATTTGAACAGGGACAGTGCACAAATTAACATTAACCTTGCAACAAAACAAGGAGAGATGCATTGAGCCAGGTTATAGCACAAGTGCTATTTTCCGCCTGTGGTCCCTTGGCAGGGCAATAACACTATAAAACAAAAGTTCATGCATGTAAAATACAGAAACATACATATATATATATATACACATATACACACACATACACACACATACATACATATATATGTATATACATATATACATACACATATACACACATATACATACACACATACACAATTGTACATCACAGGCATACTTCATTTACAATAAAAACTCTCAACTGAACAATTTTTCCCCTTTGCAAGAACTAACCCCACCCCAGCCAAGATATTCGATAAAATGTCCTTACCTCTCCCAAAACATTCACTCACAACACACACACACACACACACACACACACACACACACACACACACACACACACACACACACACACACACACACACACACTCCTAATAATAAATGTGTACAGTTTTGTTGTGACAGTAACCATTCTTTTGTCATACTCGAAAAAGTTAAAAAATGTGTACTTGTAATAAGGTGTGTGGGGAGAGAATTCCACTGAGTTATGGCAGCAAAAGTAAAAGATGATTTGCCAAAAGAGGTTTTGCGATTTGGGATATTGCACTCTCCTCTAGTAGCTGACCGAGTACTTCTTTTTTTTCTGATTTGAGCGTTATACATTTTTTTAGAGGAGGAGCGACAGCCTTATGAATGATTTTAAAAAGTAAGCAAACATTAGAATGCATTATCAAATTTTCTAAATTTAAAATATTGTACTTAGTAAGTATTTTACAGTGGTGATATTGAGTTGTTTTTTTATCATGAATCTTAAGGGCTCTTTTATATAATGATTCAAGTGGTCTCAAGACTGTTTTACCTGCTCGAGACCAACTTGTCATGCAGTAGCAGAAGTAGCAGTGCTTCGCCTTCTGAGAATATAGTTCCCAGTTTATATACGGTTAGAAGATGGCTGTGACCTTGTTATTTGTACACGCTGTGACTATACAAATCACAACATGTAAATTGGAAAATGTTGGCGTTATTTTGTCATTTATTGGGAGCGGTAGGCTAGTTGGAGCCAGTTACCTCCAGGATCTGTGCTAAGCTAGGCTAGCTGTGGGTGCGTCAGACAGAGTTATGACATGCACGGAGATGAGAAGGGTTTGTATGGACTTATCTAACTCTGGGGGATACAGGGAATAAGCTGAAGTCCCAATAGGTCGCTGTGTTCCTTTAATACTTGATTAATTTTGCAATGACTGAATGAAGACTGTGTAAGAAAACAATCAATTCTAAAGCCTTGTATAAATGAAGTGGATTTAACCCCACCACTGCCACTGTCAGGTATCCATTACCTGGGCCAGCTCCATGAGAACAGCCTGCTGAGGGTTGCTGTGGATCAGATTACAGAGGGACAGTTGCAGTTCACACGGCTGGAGCAGCACTTTGACACACTGGTCCTAGATCAGCCTGACCAGCGCAGGTAGGCAGCATAATGACATCATGATTCTTGTACTGTTAAATGATGTCTTTCTTTCAATGGTCTTAATTTGCTCTCTTCAGTAATCAACTACAACAAACAAAATCTGACCATGACATGAATTATATGTCTTACTAATACTTCTCAAGGTTCCTATGTCTATCTATGGGGGGGGCTATGAATCCTACCCGGCTTCGAACTAATCAAAACATTTCCAGTCATCTCTGGCCCGCCCTACCTATCTTTTATGTCTTTCTCAGGGAGTACCATATCCATGCTGGGAAGACTGAGATGGCAGATAGCCTCAAGCAGCAGTTCCCAGGAGAGGAGGGAGCCATTGATGAATTCATGAGATTGATGAAGGTAGGGTGGTAATGGCGATCATGATGGAATATTGGATGAGAAAGTCAAGAAGGGATGAAAGGAGGAAGTAGGCAGCGTTTGTAGATTATTCGTTGGCAAATTTTTCTTTGACACAATGAACATTTGGTGTACCACAAGGCTCAGGCTTGAGTCCGCTACTTTTCTGTCTTTTTATGCTACCACTAGTGGTCATCTTTTGCATTTTACTGGGAAGACAACTTTGAGCACCCATCTGTCTCTTGGTTTTTTCTCTACAGGGTCATGTACATGTACAATTTTTCACTTTTTTTGTGAATTTATAAGTTGTTTCCCCTTAAAGTGCTTTCAGACATCGCTACCACCTGGCAGCGTTGATGTTCTGTGTGTGAATGGGCTAACTATTCACCTAGAATAATCCCATCAAGCAGCTAAAAAGAGCAAATCGTAGCTTGAAATAGATGAAATGGTTAGCAATATGACAGGTTTTGCAAACTTCTATAATAAACATTTGTTGTCCCTTATCGGATAATCAGATTTTGATGCTGAAGTAATTCTGGTGAAGAGGTGTGTCATTTAGGGCAGTGATTCTGAAATGGGGTACTGCAGGAGGTACGTGTTTTTTTTTTTCATGTTTATTTAAAAGTCATGCATAACTCATAACTAATTAATTATACACTATAATGATAAATTAATGTAGTGATTCAAAAAATTTGAAATGTAGCATTTAAGTGTTTTTCAGTTACAATATTGTAAATAAGTAAATCAGACACATATGGCACAGTGCTGTGTTGTGCGTCTTTATATAGCTAGGCCTTTTTTTGCTGGTCAGGGGGTACTTGGAAAAAAATTGTATGGGGCTACATTATTGTACATTACTTTATTGACAAAAGTTTGAGAACTAATAATTTAGGGAACACAGATACCAGTAAAATCAGCTCCAGTTAAATTTCTCCCAAGTGTTTACATTGAAAACAATAAAGGCAGCTTGCTGTCTGAAAGCACCTTAGTTGCAGTATATGTGCAAAACACTTAAACTGCATTTCTCACATTGAGTGTATTGTTGATTCTGATTGATTAATGGGCTTGTATGTCTTCCTCTCACAGTTAGCCTCACGGCGGACACCACTTATCGCCATCTTGAAGATCATACCTTATTGGCTGGCAAACTTCCTTGCTCAAACTGGCCTATTACATCGCATATCTTCAGTGTTCCGCCTAGCAGAAACCAGCCATTCCAAAATAATGTCCGGTCTCACACAGAACAAGGACCTGCAGGCACTGTCTGCCTACCTGTTCTATGGTGAACCTACACACTTGCATGCATCACAGATCACACACATGCTGTACATCCCTCTAAATGTTGTGTTTTACATCACTTTAGGTGTCCCTCCTAAAGAGTCCAGCTTTCTAATCAATGCTCTCCTTCTTCACCACTACAAGCGTGGTGCATACTACCCACGGGGGGGTGCCAGTGAGTTTGCCTTTCACATCATCCCTGTCATTCAGCAGGCCGGCGGTGCTGTGCTGGTCAGGGCTCCTGTACAACGCATCCTGCTCAACCAGCAAGGAAAGGCCTGTGGTGAGAAAGGGAGAGTGGAGACAGATTCTGTGTTGCTGTGGCCTTTTTTCATGAAAGTGTGCACAGCTCGCTCCATCCCAGTTAGAGAATAAATGGCGTAACCATATTCTTCGTAAATCTGTACAATCATTCCCCAAAAGAACCGAGCAGGCCTGCCATGTTGCACAATCCAAATGTTCTTCAAAACTTGCCATTATCAGCGTGTAGCTTGCTAGCTCGAAGGTTGTTTCCTGAAGCGAACAGAGTTTGAGAATGCCAACACACAGAGAGCAGAAGGTGAGGGACATGCGCCGGATGTCAGGCAGTTATCGTGGAAATGTACTGCTGTTGATTCAGACTAAGTCTAGGGGAATCAACTACCACTAAGCTACCAACAGGCTACAACATGCAATCCTGAATAGTTCTATTGGGATTAACACTGTGTGTGTGTGTGTGTCAGGTGTGACAGTACTTAAAGGACAAGAAGAGTTTGAGGTCCATGCCCCTGTTGTCATTTCCAACGCTGGAATCTTCAACACCTTCCAGAAGTTTCTGCCTCAGTGTATACAGGACAAACCAGGTAACACAGTATGCAGACTTGATCACTTGACTGTAGCCACTAAATTGTACGTTGCACTTGTTTCTCATTTGCTATCTTGTGGACTGCATATTTCCTGTAATGTGTGTGTAGAGATCCAGTCACTGTTGGGTTTGGTGCGTCACGGTATGGGTTCCTTCTTGGTCTTTGTTGGTCTGGATGGAACCAAAGAGGAGCTGGGCATTGTTTCCACCAACTTCTGGATGTATAAAGACAATGACTTGGATTCACTGTAGGTTTTTATATCTTTTTATATAAAAATAATTTGCTTATATTTTAGTTAACACATCCCATTAACCCATTCCTGTCGTGTGTGTGTGTGTGTGTGTGTGTGTGTGTGTGTGTGTGTGTGTGTGTGTGTGTGTGTGTGTGTGTGTGTGTGTGTGTGTGTGTGTGTGTGTGTGTGTGTGTGTGTGTGTGTGTGTGTGTGTAGTATGAAGCGTTACTCTTCTCTGAGCAGAGATCAGGTATTGGGAAACATCCCCATGATGTTCATCACCTTCCCATCTGCTAAAGATCCTACATCCAACATCAGACAACCAGGTAACACACATTCACTTGTGCACAAATGTGTACTTGTTAGTTGGCCATTAAATCTTGACACTGCCTGCCACTTCTTTTAATGTCTGTCTTCACCTCACCTTTCTGGCAGTAATCCAAGCATGTGTTCGCTAACAGTGAATTCCAAGTTGTTGGGTGGGAAGTTATATTTGTTAAACATGGTTTCCTGACATCTGCTAAATGGCTACAATGGGCCGTTAGCATGGCATATATACAGTTCACAGTGGTAGCTTTGGCAGATTTACCACTCGAAATTCAGTCTTTTCTTAATCGTTGGGTCTTCAAACTCACACAAGCTCATTCCTAGCTGGCAACCGTCCAACTTATTTAATAGAACCCTGAAAAGGGGTCTTAAATATACACGAGGGCTCCATACGTGATATAATACTGAAAGTGTAACAGTACAGCTGGATGTCCCAGGCATATTTCACCTGGTATGTAATGCAGTGTGTTACCGTACGTGTAAAGTTTACTGTACCAACAATCAACTACTTTTCAAAACATTTGTATCACTCTTTCGGGCCCCCAGGACGTGCGCTGGGCTTTGTAGCAAATTGAACATAGCGGCCAAACGGTGGAATTGCAACTCCATCACGTTATGCCCTCTGGGCCAAAAATACTTTTTCCATAGGCTTACATGGCGAAAGAGATGTCTGTATATCAGTGAATACATTTTTTGAGCATCATAACCCTCCCTTTCTACATATCTCTATCTCTGCTGAATTATTGAGGACAAAATGTATCATCCCCTTAAAGTGATCAATGCTACTTCACCAAATGACCATATATCATATACCTAAAATAGAAATATTCTAAACTAAGTAAAGTGCTGTAACTTGTCTATAGTGCCATAGAACGATAAAATCTGAGCAGCAGCTGCTGGTTGTATTTAGCCGCTCCAGAGCTCCAGGACGCCGGCTACCAGGGGCAGTTGTTTAGCCGCCAAAAGGTGACTGTGAGCCGGCTACAGGCACCGCCGGTGACGGTCCTTTCAGGGGCCGTGGTAGTGGAGTTTAGCCAGAAAAGGTGAGCATCATGCGACGATGACAGTTAAGTTTAGGCACCAAAACGACTCGTTACGTTTAGGAAAAAGATGGTGGTTTGGACTAAAACACTCCTGAGGAACGAACAAGCGTTTCCTAGGTCAAAGTATTTTGTTTTCGTCGTGAAGTGAACTCTGCTCTCTGGCTTGAAAGCGTTGTGTTTTATGTTGACACCATGTTGTGCTATTTCATTTAGAGATTATTTTCCATTGGATATTGAAGTTCATAAATAAGTTTTTTGGCATGGCTGGCCCAGTGGCACCATCTGTGGTATTGAAAGGGGGATTTCATTCTTGCATGTTTTGTTTTGTTGTGCACGATCAAAAAACATCCCCCCCTGTTTTTTTTAAACAAATCGCACCCTGTATATCCCCCTTGTTATCTTTCTGTAGGTAAGTCCTGTATGACGTTGCTAACTATGGCTCGCTATGAGTGGTTTGAGGAGTGGGAGGAGACAAAGCTTGGCAAGAGGGGACAGGACTACCTGGATTTGAAAAATAGCATGGCCCAAGAGATGCTGGACTGGGCACTAACAATCTTCCCTCAACTGCGAGACAAGGTAATATATTCCAAACTCAAGGTCAACAAAAAAAACTGCATTTGACCAAACTCGCTGTTCGGCTCATTTTCTGTAACCAATGCAGCATGAAAGCACAGCGGAACCAGCCGGCCAGCGGACAACTGGCTACTTAGCTAGCTTGCTAACTCAACCATGCCCCCGCGCCACACCTTTGTTAGGCACGAAAACGTGCCAAACTAAGTTTTCACTCATCTGGCGATAGCAAAGGGATTTGTGTAGTTGAAGCGTTAAAATGACAAATATGACTCATTTAGCGGCTAGCTTCCTTAAAAAGGTTACAACTCCACATCCACGTCTCGTTTGTCCTCACCTCCCGACTTGCTGCGTGTCGGTTTATACAGAAGTTAGCCCATTACCATGGCAAAGGTACACATAAGAATGGCTGCCACTCTTTTTTGAATTGGAATGGCCTTTCTATCCATTTTATTTCTATGGGTGTCACCATTTCATTTACTGTAGAAGGCAACGGGATTTGGTTATATTAGTGTTTCATCACATTTTTAATACAAATATTATTGTTTATTTCTTGGCCGTCTCCAAAAGATTTTGCAAAGACGCTGAATCAGCAACTATTCTATGTACTGTATATCTATATCTACTTTTGTCTACTAACAGCATGTGTGTTTCTGTTCAGGTGGTGATGGTGGATGCTGCCACTCCTCTAACTAATGTCCACTATTTGGGCGCTCCGAGAGGTGAGATGTATGGAGCTGAACACAATTTGGAGCGCTTCACCCCAGACACGGTTGCTAGGACGCGACCACAGACACCGATCAACGGACTCTACCTAACAGGTGACCTGACTGATGGGCAGTCTCTTTTGGTCAGGATTCCACAGTGGCACACCTGCTTAATGTTTCTGTGTGTGTGTGTGTGTGTGTGTGTGTGTGTGTGTGTGTGTGTGTGTGTGTGTGTGTGTGTGTGTGTGTGTGTGTGTGTGTGTGTGCAGGGCAGGACGTATTCTGTAACGGCATGGCTGGGGCGCTGCATGGCGGCCTGCTCTGCGCCTCGGCCGTCCTCGATCAGATCCTCTACATCGATCTTCTGGCCCTGAAGAGCCGCTTAAAAAAACAGACCAATCAGAAGAAGGAAAAGATGACGTAGGAACTGATTCCAGATGTACGGAAAAAAGACAAAGGGGGAAAAGAGAGAAACAGATTCGGACCAGCCAGTGTTATGCTAATGTACCGGTAGTATGTATTGTACAACTTTTTTCACATACCAGTAGTACTCCCCAACATCTGTAAACAGACTGTGATGTGTTGAAGGTTGAGCTAGACTTATTATAACATATTGGAGTCACACCCTTTTAACCAGGGGCGCCGCCAAGAATTTTGGGCCCCATGACAAAAAAATCAAATTGGGCCCCCTCTGTGCAGCTGTCACCACATCTCTAGGACCTAACTGTCCCATCAAAAGCTTTACATAACTCTAATTAAAGGCTTGCAACTGTCTGGCTTCTTGTAGTTCAATACTAGTACTAGCACAATATTTACTGCTGGTGATTTGTACATTCATGCAAGTCTAGTATGCAGTTCACTATTTGATGCAAGATTAAAACCATATAAACCATAAACATGTGCTGGAGGCCATCTTTTACAGTCTCATTGTATTTGTATTGTAAAATTTGACAAAATGGAAAATTCTTTCAACTAAATTATTATTTTTATTATTATTATTATTATTATTATTAATGAAAGATTAAAAAAGAAAAACAAACTTAAATATATAAATATATATTAACTGCCCTTCATGATGGGAATAATAAAGTCTGTATCTATAGATGTCATTTCATGATTCAATCTAAATGAACATATCAAGCTGGATTATTTTAATATTGTCTGTATCTTACATGCAGGCTCAGGTAAGCTACTCACTGTTTCCAACTGTCCAGCATCAGTACAGACAGTAGGTTGTTTCTCTTCAATTTTATTTCATAATGATCATTATTTGAGAAAATAATTGTTATTAAATTGTTTGAATTTCTGTCATTAATGGATATTTCATTTTCTTTTTTGTAATGGTAAAAAGAGCAAGAGACCCACAGACTCCCTGCAATGATGCTAACTGGCATGTCACTGAACCCAATGTTGCTCACCTTCTTCACTGGGACAGGGAGGGGCCCAGTTAGGGGGAGACTGGGGTGCTGCTGACTCATCTGTTGTTAAGTCTGCTAAAAGGGGCAGGGACAATGATTTAATATGAATATCTTGCTAAACGTTTCCCTGCACTGATTAAATGGTGATTAAATGTAGGCTGTAAACACTAGTCTGTAGCTAGCTAGCTTATTTCACTATGGACATTAAGCTAACAGGTTAATACCACTCACAGACTACAGGCTACCCACCTTTCTTGGTGAAAAAATGGGTTACAGTTTGACACCCTTTCCTTTGTCTTTCCTCTTTTCTCTCTTTCCTTTTTTGAAAACCAGATTTTGATTTGACGTTACTTGGAAACATTGTGGTCACTGTAGTTCTGGCGCATCTACTGAGCGCGCTAAGGCAGGACCAAACCATTTCATGCAGATACAGGGGGGTGGTCGGTCAATATGGATGTTTACTTTTTGGTCAATGGGGATATTTAACATTTACTGCCAAAAACAAGTAAAAACAAAGAGATCATTAATTATTATTATATTCGAAATATGGAATTGTCCTAACTTTTCCCCCCTATACGGCGCCCCTGCTTTTAACAATCATGTTTTTATCGGCTGGTATATAACTGTCATTCAGTCTTTGTTCTTTGGTTAGTAGCCACACGTTTTATGTTGTTGTTTTTTTACCGATGAGTAGCTTACATGACTGTGAATTTAAGTTTTTTTTTTAAACTTTTTTTTGCTTTTCTAATCTGATATCAACCCTTGTACGTCATCAGGTAACAACAGTTCATTATTTGTTTGTGGAAACGAAGAAAAGCGTAACAGTCTAAACGAGAAAGAAAAAATAAATGTGACAAAAGAGAGAAATCAGTAGACTCTTAAATGATGACTGTGTGCTGCGACCCAGGCGTATACCAAAGGACAAGAAGGAACCAAATAGGCCTACATTCATTGTTTGAAAGTTGCTGCTTTTAAAATGGAATAGAAGGTTGAGTTAAAAAATCGACATGTATATTTGTTTCATGTCTGACATATTCTACAGACATAGACTTTTGAGCTGGAGCGATAGCTGTAATGCTGGTATGATCAAAACAGCTGCAAGCTTAACGTTTCAGACTTTTAGGTTTTTCTGAATAAAATACATGGTGGACTTATAGAAAAGGCACTGCTTTGTATAGCCTACATTCAAACTCATGGCACGCCCTCTTTACCAGCAGTGAGAATGCAAGTTATCTCACCTAGAGGCTATATCCACGACTTTCCACTTCTGGGATTGCTCCGTTGCTGCTGGAAATTCCATCGCAAATCCTCCTTTTTGGCTGCAATTCCGTTACCTTTCGCCTTTCTTTGTGTTGTAATTCTAAACTCCGGCTGATTTGTGAGGACTCTGGTTAACTGCTCCTCAGATCTCTGCAGGGTAAATCCAGACAGCTAGCTAGACTATCTGTCCAATCTGAGTTTTCTGTTGCACGACTAAAACAACTTTTGAACGTACACGTTCCACCAAAACAAGTTCCTTCCCAAGGCTATTTTGCAGCGGCTTCGTGGCTCCGTCCAGCGCTTAGCAACGCCCAAGACGATTGTGATTGGTTTAAAGAAATGCCAATGAACCAGAGCATGTTTTTCTACCATCCCAAAATGTTGCGTGGACTAGCCAGACCCTCCTCCGCAGCGCTGTGGAGGAGTGTCCGACAATGGGAGACTGCAGGTAACTTTTACCTATCAGAGGATCGGGCAGTAACTAAAATACACAAATGCAAACACTAGCGGTTAGAATTCATCCATTCAACAAGCTGTACGTTTTTGGGTCGACATGAACTCATCAAACAAAAGATTTTTTTAAGGGGTCAAGGACACTGAGGCACTCAGGACAGTACAGTTTAAGAAGCCTTTATTTGATTTCTTGGCTAAATCATTAAAACAAGGCATGGAGAAAGTGGTTTAAAATAGGTTTTTTTACTTCTCTGCATTTTTACTTCTCTGCATTGCCAAACTAACCTCATCTTCCTCTTTGTTTCACTATTATAATTGTCACATGTAGTCAGCAGACTCCATTCTCAGTCTGAAACCCTTCGCCCTTCTTTTTCATTTATTTAACTGCTTCCTTTTTTTACACCATAGAGGAAGGTTTCACGGAGGAACTGAACCTTTTGCAACATCAATGAACGTCAGTCAGACACTTTTTATGTCAATACCATAAACATGCAAACACATGTCACAAAATATGCAAATAGATTGATGAAGAAGAAAATAAGTCAAAATAATGCACCACCATCTCGACCCCCTTATTCAGCTTCTCTTTCTGTTGCTCTACTTTTTAAGTATTAGCTTAGTCCCTATCTCTCCCTATATCTCTCGGTAAGTCGTGTCACATATTATGTCAGAACATGTTACTGCAAGCTATAGAGCTAATGCTAATGTTTACCAGCTCTCGTGTTGACCTTGTTCACCACTATGCTAACGGTATCATTTAAAATGTAAGTGCGACTATAATGGTGCGTTTGCTGGCTTCAAAAGCTGGTTTTAGCAGTCTTAGTCTCGCTTTGCCAGACCTTCCTCCACAGCGCTGCGGAGGAGGGTCTGGCTAGTCCACACAGCAATCCGGGATGGGAGAAAAACGTGCTCTGGTTTATTGGCATTTCTTTAAACCAATCACAATCATAATAGGCGGTGATAAGCTCTGCACGGAGCCACAGTACCGCTGCAAAATAGCCTCGGGATGGAATTTGTTTTGGTGGAACGTGTACGTTCAAAAGTAGTTTTAGTCGTGCAACAGAAAACTTAACCATAGTAGTAGCAGTTAACCAGAGTCCTCAGAAATCTACCGGAGGTTAGAACGTCAACACAAAGAAAGCGGAAGGTAACGGAAATCCGGTCGGAAAAAAGGACGTACGGCGGAATTTCCGGCGACAGCGGAGCAATCCCGGAAGTGGAAAGTCATGGATGTAGACTTTAGCAGTCTCAACTAAATGTCAGAAGGCATGCAGCCAGACCATGACCATGATGGTGACTTGAACACCCTTATAAGTGAGTTTGGGGCCCTTTGCTTCACCTCTGACAAAGGTGGTTTGTGTGTCGTAGTGCATCAGACAATAAAGACCATGATTACACTCTTTGCTCTTATTAAATATTAAATATATAAGTTGAAGTCAAAGGGCATAGAGAGGGTACATGACAGCTATTTTCTCAGTGAAGTCCTTTGTGCATTTGTGGATAATTCCTTCAAATATGTCATGAAGAAGATCCGACAAGAACCCAGTTATAGGATGAAAGTAAGCCGGACACATTTGCTTTAAACATCAGGTACACTTTGACTCAGTCTCTCATAACTTGGCTAACATCTTAAATTAGATTAGATTAAACTTTATTGCCATTGTGCAGAGTACAAGTACAAAGACAAGGAAATGCAGTTTGCGTTCAACCAGAAGTGCAAAGTAGTGGATTGAAAAACATTTCAAAGCATTATGAGCTGATGTTTTCTGGCCCAAATTCATTTTAATGGCCTTAATACTAAGTAATTAATTGAACCTCCTTACAAGTTTTACATTCACATTGTATTTGAAATAAAAGGGGGAATAAAATCTCACAAGTTCTCCTGTTACTGATACCCCACAAGAGCAAAATTGCTAACTTTTTTTCTTAGTAAGCAGATTTTTTGTCCCCGTTTCAAGTCTATAAGTAACCAGTCTGTAAATAACTTACAGAGTCCAAAAAACAGGCTGTCATGGTTGTGTACAACCCCAAATCAGAAAAAGTTGGGACAATATGGAAAACACAAATAAAAAAAAGAAAGTAGTGATTTCTAAATGTACTTTGACTTGTATTTCATTGCAAACAATACAACAGCACATAAGTTAATGTGTTCCTCATGATTTTTATTGTTTTTGTTTCAAAAAAACAAAATTCCTATTTTGGTTCTTGCAACACATTTCAAAAAAAGTTGGAACAGTAAAGCATTTACCACTTTGTAATGTTGCCATTCCTTTTCACAACACTTAAAAGACGTTTAGGGACTGAAGACACCAAGTGATGAAGTGTTTCAGGTGTAATTTTGTCCCATTCTTGCTGCAAACAAGTCTTAAGGTGGGCAACATTACGGGGCCTTCGTTGTCGCATTTTGCGCTTCAAGATGCGCCACACATTCTCTATTGGAGACAGGTCGGGACTGCAGGCAGGCCAGTCAAGTACCCGTATCCTCTTCCTCCGCAGCCAGGACTTTGTAATGTGTGCAGAATGTGGTTTTGCATTATCTTGTTGAAATATGCATGGACGTCCCTGGAAAAGATGTCTTCTTGAAGGCAGCATATTGTGCTCCAAAATCTCTATGTACTTTTCAGCATTAATGGTGCCATCACAGAAGTGCAAGTTACCTTTGCCAAAGGCACTGACACAACCCCATACCATGACAGACCCTGGCTTTTGGACTTGTTGCTGGTAACAGTCTGGATGATCCTTTTCTTCTTTGGTCCGGAGCACACGGCGTCCATTTCTCCCAAAAAATACCTGAAATACTGATTCATCTGACCACAGTTACGTTTCCACTGTGTGATGGTCCATCCCAGATGCCTCCGAGCCCAGAGAAGTCGACGGCGCTTCTGGACACTGTTAACATAGGGCTTCCTTTTGGCACAGTACAGTTTTAACTGCCATTTGTGGCTGTAACTACATATTGTGGTACTTGACAAAGGTTTGCCAAAGTAGTCCTGAGCCCATGTGGTGATATCGCTTATAGATAATGACGATTCTTGATGCAGTGCTGCCTGAGGGATCGGAGATCACGGTTGTTCAGCTTACGCACTGAAATTCCTCCTCATTCCTTGAATCTTTTAATTATGTTATGCACTGTTGAAGGTGAAATAAGCAAATGTCTTCCTATTTCTTTGAGGAACATTGTTTTTAAACATTTCAATAATTTTCTCACGTATTTGTTGGCAAACTGGCGATCCTCGGACCATCTTTGCTCCTAAAGGACTAGACCTTTCTTGGATGCTGCTTTTGTACCAAATCATAATTACAATCACCTGTTGACATCACCTGTTTCAAATCACATCATTATTTAACCAATTTACCTGATTACTAGCCCTAAATTGCTCCTGTCCCAACCTTTTTTGGAATGTGTTGCAGGTCTGAATGACAGGAAAGGATGTATATTTACAAATGAAATTAAGTTGGCCAGACAAAACATGAAATATTTTGTGTTCACATTGTCTGCAATGAAATACAAGTCAAAGTACATTTAGAAATCACTACTTTCTTTTTTTATTTGTGTTTTCCCTACTGTCCCAACTTTTTCTGATTTGGGGTTGTATGTTTTCAGTTTCCTGTTTTACTACCAACCCTTTGTCTTTGTCTTGGCTACACAGCCTGGTACCAAAGTTCTATCCAAAAACCATTAACATGAAACAACAAAAACCCAGCAAACAGAAAACCCAAAACCAGACCTTTGATAACTAAAATGCATTCAAGGAAGCAACACAGCCCAGTCTCAACACATTTCAGAAGACATACAGCCACACTGTGAAAATATTACAGGTTTAATCACAACACACATAAGTAATCCATCAAATGCATCATCTGCTCTTCTACAGTTATTACATATTACAGTTTCTATAACACAAAAGCAGTGGATTGTGTTATATTGTAAAGCAATATAGACATCTTAGCATGTATTTCTAATACTTAATGCTTGGGAAAGAAATTAAGCAAAGTTACCATACATTAACATTAACTATGTATTTACCATTGGCACAGGATGACTTATAAATCCAGCTAAAAACCAAGCAGAATAGGCTGCAAGAGAATCTACTTTCTTCCCAACTCTCTTATTTCAGTTGTCTTTCACTCCCACGTTTATGACAGCTTCAAAAAGGTCTGCCATTGTTGCCACGATGGTGACTCGATCCCCCTTATAGGCAGGGCCGTTTGAAGGAATTTGGGGGCCCCAAGCAAAATGGATATGGAGGCCCCCCCAAACCCCCGCCCCGCACGCACGCAAAGCCTACAGGAACCACAGCATAGCCATAAAGTTTAAGTTCACCCACACTTTATATAAATAAAAAAGGTTTACAGTGCATAAACTGCTGTTGCATAAACTGTGCACCTCGAAATTTGACAGGCACTACTGTATATTAAAAATTCTGAAATGTCCATGGGCAAAAGTGACTGGTATTTACACAGTTTGGTGAGAATTCAATAGTGATTTGCACTGTTTTTTTCTAACAATATGACAGCACACACTTATCAGTTTAAACTCTGGGCTGTGCAGGATATCAGCTGTAATTATAGAGCTTGTGGTGGTACCTTGTGCTATAGAGGAAACATCAGCACTGAGAAGTGATGCATCTGTTGATGATGAGGATGAAGTTGATGGTGTAGCTGGGAAAAAAAAAAATCTTTTTACCATTTCACTTTTAGCATATTGAAAGAGGTCACTATTAACAGCTCAGCTCAGTGAGAGAAATTCACTCTACCTTCATCAGTGGAGGAATCCTTAGGAAGAGCCTGAGGGCTGAGACATTTAAGCAAAGCACCTTGAGGGAGAAAGAAAAGATGGTAACACTTTATAATAACAATCATTAATAGATGGTAAATTGATAGTTAATTAATCTTTAGTTAACTGTTAGCAAACAGTCTTTTTACTGTTAACAAACAATGAAATTATAATTAAATGTTTAATAATTATTAGTACTGCTGTAAATGAACAGTTTATTGTAACACACATTATATCTATCATATAATATATTAGGTATCGGGTAATGATTAAACATTTTTAAAACATCTATAAACATTACATAGATAGACGGACCAGATATTCCTAACACTTTGTTAAGGGTTACTAATGCTTAAAAACATCCCAAGCTAATGTTTGATGCACAGAATATATTGTGTGGTTTTCCTAACCCCCATTTGGTAAATATTATCACGGTGGAATAGTTAGTATAGCATGCTAACGTTATGCCACTTTCATCAAAACCTATTACAAAGCTATAGCAATGTCATGTCATTAAATACGATAAACAGTGATTCTGGAACAGATCTGCGTCTTCCTTATCCCGTTAAAAAACATATTACAGTAGTATGTAACCATATTCTGTCCGAAGTTGCACTAACTGTTCGTTACAAGCAGCATTTGCCGTCAGGCAGGTTACAGGTAACATTAGCTAACATAAACATATTTTTGCTAGCCTACCTGCTGCAAAATTACACCAAGACAAGTAGAGCTATTTTATCCAGTGTAATTTATCACTTACCACTATCTTGTTTTTTCTTATCCTCCTCTTCCTTTCTCTTCTTCCTTTTCTGGCTTCCTGAAGCATAATTCCGCTTCATGATGACTGCCGACCTTGCTGCCGACGGAGGTTTTGTATTTTGCCGGCAGCAGAGATCAGGAGAGGGGCCCCTTGAGGGGGATCCCGATAACAGTGTCATTGCACTTTACTGCATTGACTATCAAAGGGGCGCTCACAGTTTGTCGTTGCATTTTATTCTTAACCAGTCGTTGTTTTGGGGCCCAATTGCTTGGTTTGCTTGCCTTGTCGCGACGGGCCTGCTTATAGGTGAGACTGGGGCCCTTAGCTTCACCTCTGACAAAGGTGGTTTGTGGCTTGTATAACATCTTATAATAAAGATCATAAATTGAGCGTCAGCGTCAGTTCTGGCAGGCCAGGTAGTCAAGACGCTGCTAACGCTATTGGCCATCAACATGGTCTCATCAGCTGATCTGCTCCAGCTGAGCTGCATCAGCTGATCTGGATTAGCCCATCACCTGGTCAACACCCCTCGCTGCTCAATGGCTACACTCAAACAGGGCGCCCTATTTAAAGCAGATTCAGTTTGCTCCTACCTGCTCGCTGCTCGCTTCTCTGCCGCCCGCCACCTCCCCTGCTCCTCCTTGTTGTGTAACGTGGCATTTGCTTCTATGTCATCGTTGCTGCTCTGTTCATGTGGGGAATAGTTCAGCTCACACAGTCCTAAACTGTGTGAGCGTTCTCTAATGCTGCTGCTGTCCTCTGACTCTCTGCTATTTCATGGTGCTCATGAAAGGTCAGAGGACTCCCTGAACAGAGCCATACCGCCAAAATTTAATTCTGAATTTATTAGCTGAAATGCAATTATTCATTAAAAATTTTCTAATAATTTTAATTGTCATGTGTGTTCTTGAGTTTATGGACCTGACAGAATTACACTCTTGGCTCTTGTCAAAGATTCCCACTGCATACACGTTAGAGAACAGGTGATAGTCGTAGGGCACAGAGAACATGACAGCTATTTGGTCAGAGGAGTCCTGGAGGCCATAAGTGGAGACGCCAACAGATCCTCGAGCAGTGTAGGGAGTCTTGGTGAACAATTTTTAAATTTTTAGATTTATGATTTTCTGTAATGCCATACATGCAGATAAATAGCGGCGGTAGGCGGAGGTCCGTGTTTACCAGCAGGTATATCTCCGCTGGATGACTCACTTCAGAACGGTTGAAAATCAGTAACTTTCCCTCTTTAGCATTTAGCTTAGCGCAGCGCCATTGCAACCATAAACAACATTGGCTTGGCAGCGTGATCCTTCCCAGCTCCACCCTCTCGTCAAAAATCATCACATCCGGTTTCAAAAAACCAAGATGGGGACGCCCATTTCACCAAATTCAAGGCTTTAAAACAGCAGTCTCCAAACGTATCCCTAGCTGTGTTATTTTACTGTAGTTTTTTTTAATCTAAAGATTAATAAAGAAACCAAAACATTGTTTTGTATTTGTAATGTCTACAGATGAATTGTTTATATTTTTTAAGGATTCTTTTGGTTTCGTTGTTATAGATTCTGACATTTTATCCACAAACTTTGCATACATGGCAGTGTTGTAGTCGAGTCCCCAGTGTTTGAGTCCGAGTCACCCAAGAGGAGTTTGGTTCGAGTCACCATTACCTGAATTTGAATCGGAGTCGAATCTTGTGCCCCTGCATCAAACACTTACAGACTAAATATGTATCAGTATTTTATATCAAATTTGTATGTCCTATCACTCATAAAGTAGACGTAAAAGAGTACTATATCATAAATCTATTATAAGTCCAAGTCATCTGTGTTTGAGTCTGAGTCGAGTCACGACTCCAGAGAATAGCAACTTTGAGTTGGACTAGAGTCTGAGTCCAGGATCTTGGAGTCTATAAGGATGAGTTTAGGAATTTCCACAAGAAGCTATTCACGCTACAACATCATATGAGAAAAAACAAGGTAGTTGGAAAAGAAAAGTATCATCCTGTAGAGCCTACATTAAAGCGTAACTCTCGCCGAAATGCAATCTAGGTTCTTTTTGTGAATATACCCAAGTCAAACTTTCGTTTAGAAGCATAATTAGGACGGAAGCGCCACTTTTAAGATTTACCGTATTCTCGTTTTTCGGTCAAATGGTCTTTTGAATGGGAGAGCTAGGGGCAGTATTATGATAGCATCAAAATAGCTATTTTTAAAACACTAAGAAGGCTCGACACAACATGAGACTTTGCTCCAAGTATCACTAGGGGCAGAGTTTACTAAAAAGAAAGGTTTTGAACAACTCACCATAGCTGTTCTTGTTTCCGATCGCTTCCACCTCGCCAGTCAAAACGAGTCGATATACGAATGCGAATGAACGGATTCCATAGAAGGAAATGTCATGAAGTTGTAATTCCAATGAAAAGCATGATAACTTAGCCACTTAGCTCATGAGGGAGGGGAAATCTTCAAAATTCTGTAACACACCGTGCTAGAGATTCTTGATCATGACGCAGGTCCCATTCCTGGCAGCACAAACACTCGGTTTCGGTGGCCATTGCTTCACAGTGCCCAAACACCGATCAGGCGAACTTGTGTCGAGTTCCCCCCCAGGCTCTTCTCTCTCTCTCCTCGCCCTTTCCTCAAGCTCTTGGATCTCTTCGTCTGTCAACTCGGGCTCGAAAAGGTATGGACATCCATCGAACTTGAACACCTCGCCCATGAAATCGAATTCTTCATCCACAGCCATGTCTTCAAGTGTCTCCTCTTGGTCTTCTTCGCTGTTCAGCTCTGTCAGATCACTGATAGCCTACTGTCTTCCAGCAACAACTACCCACGCGAGACCTCACGTGACTTTTTTGATTTTAGTATTGTTTTTATGAGGCTCCTTCTTCAACTACAAGGTCAATATTGTTTTTCACTGACGAAAAACAAGAAATAATCCATGCATTTATATGGAACTAAGTTTTAGGAGATTTCCATCTATACTCTCCTCCCTGTTACGTTTCATTCGGAAATCAACTCTTTTTGACTGATAAAATGGCTGCGGTCGGAAACAACAAGAGCCCCCAACAAGAGCCCCCAACAAGAGCCCCCAACACACTTGCCGCCCTAGGCAGTCGCCTAGTTTGCTTTTAGCAATCGCCGGCCCTGATCCTACCTGTTGCCTTTCACCATCAACTTATTTAGCGTCTGTCTCATCCCTTGACATGCCTTCTCATTTTCCCTCTTTTTTCTGTTTTCAGCTCCCGAAAGCTTTTTTGCTTTATCTATCTTTTTCGACGACAACTCAAACTCACTGACAACTAACTCATACCTGCTCTCTCGGCACTCACGGCGCCCCCGCTCGCGATACTTACCTAATATCTGAGGTGGGTAGAGTAGCCAAACATTGTACTCAAGTAAAAGTACTGTTACTTCAGAATAATATGACTCAAGTAAAAGTAAAAAGTAGTCATCCAAATAATTACTTGAGTAAGAGTAAAAAAGTGCTTGGTGAAAAAACTACTCAAGTACTGAGTAACTGTTGAGACTTATCACATCAAATGTAAATGGATATATATATATATATATATATATATATATATATATATATATATATATATATATATATATAGGAAATGTTTAAAACATATGTAACCTAAAAGACAAACATTCACCTATCCACAGCAAAACAAACAAACAAAAAACGAATTTAGGAAACTTACCGCTACATGATTCCTCAAGTTAGATGTTGAGTTTTTGAATGCTGAAATGTCCGTTTGTTTTGTTAGACACAGAAGACACGGCATAATGTAGCTGCTGCACTTTTACTACGGTAAACATGCTTTCAGTATGAGGCCAGGGGAGGTTCCTCCTCGTCTGTGTCTGCATTGCCGACGGTTGATTCTGACATTTTTTTTTTGTTACGACTGTAAAGCTAACCGTCGCGCCGCTGAGATTGGGTATGGTCATGTGACGAGACTGCACAACTACGTGTGATTGGTGAAACACAGTCACGTGGTAGAGCCTTTAGTGGAAGCCTCTCTCTCTGTCAAAATAAAACATTAAATGAGGCTGTCACTGCACGATCTGAGTCTCAACACGATCTGAGTCGCGTCGAGTTGCGCATGCTCAGATTTAAACAATTTACGGCATAACGACAATAACAGAAGATGGGAACAGCAATAATAGAAGATATGGAAGATGGAAATGGCAGTAATGTATTATTTAGCGTAACGCATCACATGTTCACGGCATGATCCCTCACGTCAGTTAATAAAAAATAAAAAAGTCAGTAAAAATGGAGCTACATGACCAAGTTGGTTCACTGCTGGCTACAAGTTAGCAATCAAACACAACAACGGCTGTTACTTGAATGGTGTTATGAGCTAACGTTAGCAATCAAACAATTATAGATAGCATTTGATAACTTAAACGTTTTTGAAATGATTTCCACCTTCTATATCTTCTATTATTGCTGTTCCCATCTTCCGTTATTGTCGTTATGCCGTAAATTGTTTAAATCTGAGCATGCGCAACTCAACGCGACTCAGATCGTGTTGAGTTGAGGCGTATGCCGGGGGGGGATAAAAACAATGAGGTAAAAATAAAAATAACGAGCTCATTGTAGCGGAGTAAGAGTACAGTTTCTTCTTCATAAATCTACTCAAGTAAAAGTAAAAAGTATAGTGATTTAAAACTACTCCTAGATGTATAATTTTTTCAAAAACTTACTCAAGTAAATGTAACTCGTTACTACCCACCTCTGCCTAATATAGAAAATACCAAAAAAAAACATTTTTAATTTCTTTTTTTAACCATCGCTTTGGCGCCCCCCATGGTGCTGCGCCCTTATGCGCTGCATATAGCCAAGGCCGCTTTAATGCACGGGCTTACCTGGGCTGAAGCCCAGGGGCCTCCCAAGTTCAGGGGCCTCCCATATTCACGTTAGTGATGAGCTGAAAAGGTCATATTGTTTTCTAACTTGTCAGGTTTTCTGTCAATCACTCTAATCACAGGTTACATGGCTGCTGATTGATCCAAATTAGGAGTGACCAACGTGGCCCCATCGCCTATGGCACGTGAGCTTACCTATCAGAATGACTATAGTTAGTTTTGGGGTGTGTCCCTCTATGACTGAGTGATGTCTTTTGTACTGGTTTGCGCTTGAGAGCAACAGCAGGACATTTTTAACAATTTTTCACCATCTTATTCATCATTGAAGTCACTTCTGACAACGTTTTACGCGAGAAATGAACTGTTTAGATTTCGAATATAGGCAGTCATCCGAAAATCGTTGCCAAATTGACAATTTGCTTCAAAGTTTTCGGAGTTGAGAAGCTCCATAAGTGACGGACAGCCAGCTGGTGTATTAAGAGAACGGTGGCCCGGATCGCTCACTCGCTGGCCGGCCATGATGCTGGGATGCCCCGCTGTAAGTTGCCGGTCTGTCAGACCCATCTCGTAAATAAGAGGCTTTTATTTCGCCGTTGACGGATTGTTTGTTTAAATATCACAACACTTGTCCATCATAAGATTAACGGGAACGTGTGGTTAACTGTCTTTTAGCATTAAACTCCACAAGCGCCTGGTCACCGACACACACACACACACGCAGAGAAAGAGAGAGAGAGAGAGAGAGAGAGACAGAGATAGGGCTACCTTCGGGAGACTTGTTTAAATTATGACATAGGCTACATTAGATTTAGTATATAGTTCATACTTTTGTTGGCGTATTTCTTGCTATAAAGACCGTTGCCGTGCTATAAAGACCGTTGCCGTGCTTGCATCACTCCCCTTACCCCTCCTAGGCCAGTGGGAATGCAAATGGAAAAAAGGATTTTGGGGGAGAGTAGTTCTTAGAATTGCTTAGAAGTGTACTTTTCCTCTAAAAAGTACAAGTAGGCTACTATCCGGTAGAAAACCCTCGGCTTCCTCAGTCATTGTGTATTTTATCCTCATGCCCTCTCGGCTGCTGCTTGCTAACGTTACTTCAGACTCTGGCTCTACAGCTGATCAACAGTTTGCCTCGGTGGTGGACGAGGAAACATCAACTGTAACATCTACAGATATAATCTTGCTAAATTTAGCCGCATTACTATTACGGAAGAAAAACTCTTGTATCCTTTTCTGCAACATACTCTTCTCTACAGCTAACGTTCAGTCAACTAGTCTCAGCCTGCTCGCTTCTTAGCGAGTCACGTCACTTTACTCACTTTCACTGTCACCTCTATCAGCTATAAAAGTTAATTTTTAGTAGACTATATTTTAGAACCTATCCATAACCCTTTTTTGCTATTTGCCTCATTATTTGATATACAAAAATATAAACAATGTCACACAGCAAATTAGTAATCATTTAAAAAATAAAAAATATTAAATCCAGCTCCTGCCAGCAGGTGCATGTGATTGGTTCACAGGGCTTGCTGAGGCCAGAGAAGAGGCTCCTACTTTGATCTGTTGCTGTTCTTTGCTAATGCTGTTATCAGTTATTATCAATGTTTGTGCAGACAGGTGATGGTTGGTGATGTTTTTCATAATATTGTTTGAAATCATACTTTCACACATTTTGGTTTTATCATCACCATAAGTTGCTGTGTGTGGTTGTTACATAAAGTATGTTGTGTTTATGCTCAGGTGGACTCAGTGATATGTTAATAACAATATTATGGTGATGTCCGGCTCAAAGAGGGAAAACTCACTGTTGTATGTCTCGAAAGAAACTAATGCATTTTGTGATGTAGATTACCTAGATATTACACTTTTTTAAAATGAGACTCTGTAAATCGAGGGGATGGGGGGCCTACAAAACCTCTCAGCCCCGGGGCCTAACATTAGGTTAAGGCGGCCCTGCATATAGCGCATACCCACTTTTTGCGCCACTGACCCTAGTACATAGGGTGACCAAACGTCCTCTTTTGCCCGGACATGTCCACTTTTTACGTACTGTCCGGGGCGTCCGGGGGGTTTTATAAATTCAGGAAAATGTCCGGTTTTTACTGTTTTTCATAGGACCAAAAGCGTGTACTTAAATTGACTGGCGCCTTGCGCACAATACTACGGTATACCTTGTTGCGTGGCGTAATTCCCGAGAGGCTGCCTTGTGCGACACGCACATACACTGGGAGCAGAGCAGACAGCGAGCAGCGTTGCACACAAAATGCCGAAGTGTAAGTGCAGCTTCACAGTTGAACTGCAAAAAAAGTTTCCCACGTACCGTCCCGGTCGCGAAATTACGAATCCCACTATGGCAACGCCAAGACCCGCCCTTCAATCATTACTATTGGCCAGGCGTCCAAGGTAACGTAACCCCATTTGTTCAGGTCCTATCCCCTGACCAATCCGCTATCCTAACCTTAACCACTTCAAGGTGAAATGCCTAACCCCAACCAATCGAGCTGCTTCGGAGGGAGGGTCTTGGCGTTGCCATAGTGGGATTCGCAATTTTGCGTCCCGGTCGGGACAATTGGGAGGCGGAGTGCACCGTGTGCAAAGCTGGCACATACAGCAAAATATGGATGGGCAGACAAGGAGGATGAAGAAGACAACTAAAGATTAAAAGTATTATAGAGTATTATAGTACTATATATCCTTTTTGTTTGTTAAGTTAGTATCTTTGTGAGACTGTTTTATTATTTATCTTATTACATTGAAAAGGCATTAAGAGATATTTATTTGAAGCTGGATTTTCTGACACAGAAGAGGTCATATTTAGAACATTATTTCATATTATTTATTTATTTGAAAAGAGAGCTATTATTTTGTTACAGTTTATAACAGATTTTATTTTATGACAGAAGTTATTTTTGTACCATTGAGGCATAATAAAGTATGTTCATTAACCTCTGAGAAGCCTGTCTGAATTTGTGTCTCGAGGCCGGCCGTGTCCTCTTTTTTGGAAATCAAAATATGGTCACCCTACTAGTACAACCTATTTTGAATGTAATTGTTCTTCTTCATCATTCTGAAACCAGAACTACTCATTTTCACTTCTGCTAAAAACAGGCAGAAAGTGTCTGATGTTTATATTTTTAAGCCAGAGTTTTTCAGGCTTTTTAATTAGAGGTAGAGTTCACAGAATAGAATAGAATACACTTCATTGTCCCCAAGGGGAAATTTGTCTTGGTCATAGTGCTACAATCTATATATATATATATATATATATATATTATATTAGGGGTGTAACGATACACTCAGCTCACGATTCGATATGTATCACGATACTGGGTTCACGATACAATATGTATCACGATATTTTGAAAAAAATGCAAAAATTCAACTGAAAATCAAATTACAGATTTATTTAACATTAACAGTGTTCAATAACTGTCTTGTTATACATACAACTTGAAGAATGTACAATACTTCAATATAAATCAAGATTTAGTTTAACCTTCTGTATGTAAAATCAACAATTGACTAGGTGTCACTGACCAATAAAACTGAATTGTATCATGAAATTAGAATTAGGGTAGCCCAAGAGATAACTAAAAACACCACACAAGTAGTGTCCTGTTCAAGTAATTTCAACACAAAGAGCTTTTTTTTTACCCTGACCAGTTTGCAAAATCCAACATTGTCGACGACGGAGAATGGCCTTATGTCTTTTGCGATAAAAACTCCGATGCACCTGGTTATTTCTTGAGCTTTTGCACTTGACTGAGACCACGTTGAAGCAAAACTACGTTCTATAGATATTTGGCCTTCTTTCACTTTCTTTTTCGCACCCAGTTGCAGGAGTTTGTCTTTGTGGTACCGTTTTAAATGACACATCATATTTGTCATACATGTCATGTATAACAGTGTTTGCTTACAGTGTTTACACACAGTTCGTGTTTTGTCTGTTTTTTTACCATCCTCCTGTTGAGTAACTGGAAAACCAAAATGCTGCCAGACGTCGGACTTGTAAGTGGACGGGGCATCCTCTATTTCAATTTCAGAAGTCAAACTCATTTTGATACTGCTCAGTTCAAGCGATTCATTTGAGCGTTGATGCAGTGAATGCAAGCGTTACGCGGGTGCGGTAGCTCAACCAATAGGGTTAAACAGACGTCGATATATCCTTCTTCTTCTATCTTTTAAACTGACCTTTGTTGATCTTGCGTCAAGCATAAAACGGCCCTTACGTCTTGTCTCCTCTTGTCTTTTTGATGTGTCCCGAGGCAGTTTTTTGGACCTTGGGGACGCGACTGATCATCTCAACTGGCTTTTCTGCCAATGGTCGGCCATCTGGTATGTGTGTCAGCACATATATGGTGGTAGTAAAACAAACAAACAAAAATAATAAAAAATAATAATAAAAAAAAATTATAATAATATCGCCATACCTCTACGATACATATCGTAACATTTTTGCATCGCGATAAATCGTACCACGATATATCGTTAAACCCCTAATATATATATATATATATATATATATATATATATATATATATAAAAACTTTATTTCAGATCCAGGGGGATCCATATCGCAATAAAAAACACATAAGAGTAAAGCATAAAAATACAAAAAATACAAAGCCTTCCACAATGTTCAGTGTCTAGCATAAAGACGTTTGCCATTTTCTGACTCAGATACCCTACATATAAATCTATACATCAGGTTACGTAAAACAGCAGAGCAGGTAGGTACCCCGACGCTGACAAACATATGGCTTGCACTGGAGCTTCTTGACGCTCTCAGCAGCAGCCTCCTGCTGTCATTATACGCCACAGCATGTATTTAATGTTTCAGCCTTTTAACGAAAAGGAAATTGTCCAAGCAAAACTGTAACAATTTGGTTTTACACTTGAGCTTATTGATCACCAGGGGGCTTCTAGGATTAGAGCTTTGGGGTGCCTGGCACCCTTTTAACATATTTACTTTTACATGTTATTCTACTGTGCTAACTGTGCATTTTAACGTCATTTTAGACCATCCTGGTAGGGGAAACACTTAATTATGTAACTAGAAAGACAAACAATTCTGAGAAAAGTTACTTGAATGCTGAATGCTCGAGTGAAGATAATGACCTCTTCTGAAGAGTCCATCATGTTTTTTTAATCCTCTGTGTCCTCCTTGGCTACTAGCAACTGCGTGGGGGAGGGGTGGGAGCTGTGCGTGATCACGGAAGGCATGTGTCACGAGGACGCGCCAACAGTTTAAGACATTTGAAAAACTTTAGTACACTGAAACTAGGGCTGGGCGATAAAACGATAACGATATGTATCGCGATAGACATGTAATCAATATCAATAAAAAATGCGCTCGATAAAAGTTCGATAATTTTTTTTCTTCGTCGGAAGAAACCAGAGGTTTCAAAGCAAGTTTGGTTGCATGAACAAAGGCACTCAATCTCTGGTAGCCTAGCAACGTAGGGAGTGACACGCTAACAGCCAATCATGTAACAGTATTGTGTTTGGTTGCACCATATCGTTGTCTCGTGTTGGATTCTTCAATAACAGAACCGCCGTGGAGTGATAAGTGGAAAATGAGTGCTGCAGCGAGCGCGGAAGTTCTTGATGAAACGGGAAACGTCAGCTCGCCAATATGGCAGTTTTTTGGATTTTATAAGTCTGACCGTAGTCAGACCAATGTCGTCTGCAAATTATGCAAGTCCACCGTCCCCACCGCAAACCTGTTTTACCACTTTAGCCGCGCTCACCCTTTGGAGCACAGCCGTATTCGCCAGCAACGTCCAACAACATCTGCAGCTGGAACCCCGCACAAGCAGCAGAGCACCACGGAGAGGTACTCTCAGCGCCTTATGACGGTAAAAGCTAAACGGTACAAATAAATAACGGAGGCAGTGGCATATCATATAGGCAAAGACATGCTTCCGCTGAGCACCCCCCCACCATGTACGGTTTAGGCTGTACCGTGACTGTTAGACGGAGAAAAATAATAACTGTTACTGTGCTGTATCACGTTAGTTTTTTATGTTACAGATGTAAAGTCTACCTCAGTTTTATTTCAATTTCTCCTACGTTTACAAAACACTGCACATATTTTAAAACACTTCATTCACCAGAAGTGTTCATTGTGATTTTAGACTTATGTTTCCATTTGAATTATTTGAGTGTTTCCCATGGTTGTGTTGACATTTCTGCTTTTATAACTGAGAGGATTATAATCGGAGGAAGGTTAAGCTTAAAATAAAAACGTTTAAATTGAATACATTTTTTTCTCCTGGTCCTTATTTTAAATAGGTCATAAAAAATATCAATAATTATCGATATCGACTGATATGAAACACTTATATCGTGATACAGTTTTCAGCCATATCGCCCAGCCCTAACTGAAACCATTATTGTATTGTGTTTCTGTGTCATAAATGTGGAAAAATTCTGAACTTTGACAGCAACTGGACGGGAAAGTTTGAAAAGAGAAATAACGCTGTTCAACCACTTTAGAAAAAGTCTTGTTAGTATCTGATGAACAAGAAGAGAACATGAGATGAGTGCTTGCAGAAAAGTACTTTACATAAAGGAGATTAAGAACTAGAACAGAGACTAAAGGTCAACATATAATATATAATTGCAAATTCAGCCTTCCTACTTCCTGGTTCCTGGAAATGTGAAGAGCAAAAGCACCTTCTGTAGAGTACATTGATATTGTGTTGGACTTTACACTTGCTTTTTATTACTTATTTACTCAATTGCTTTCTGCTTTTTATTAGGGCTGTCAATCGATTAAAACATGTAATCTGTCATATGGGCGCAGGGATAGAGGACCCAGATGCAGGGGACAAGGAGGCAGGCAAAAAGGAGAGTGTCTAAAGTGAAGGTTGAACTCAGGGATTTATTAAAACAAAAACAAAGTACCAACCAAACACAGGGAGTTCCAAAAAGTGAAGAAAAAATCCAAAGACCAGGGAAACAAGAACAGGAGCACAGAACAAATTCACAGAGGCAAAACTCACAGGCGAAAACCAAAATGATCTGACAAAGAACAAAGGAAACTCAGGGGCTAAATAAACTAGGTAACGAGGAAACAAGAGGCAGGTGACACAAGGGCTGGAGAACAGGTGGAAGACATCAGGTAATCACAGGGGCGGAAAACCACAGAAAGTAAAACTAGACATGACAAGACAGAACACCAGACTTTCACAATAAAACAGGAAACTGAACATAATGCAAAACAGGGAACAGAACTGTACACAAAAAATATACACAGGGCACAGGAACACAACAGGAAACACACAAACATAACAGGCAACAGAAATAGAACAAAATACATAGCAAAAAACTGAAACCATAACATAATCTAATTAATTACATACTCTGTGATTAATTAATCTAAATTAATCGCATACATTTTTACATACATTTTTTGCCCGGTGCCTTAACGGTGCCTGAACCGATATAATGTAATAACTATAACAATAACTTACTTCACTAGTAAATTGCTGTTGAATGACAAAAACAACCACCAGATGGGAAAAGGGAATTTAACAATAACTTTGAATGCACCAAGAGGCTACCGGTTTCATTGAACGCGCCATCTGTGTTTTTCCGACAACGGCAGAAGCAGATTGTTACATCCCGGTGTTGTCCTCTTCAGTGAAATATGGTCACACTTGCAGCTAGCAGTAGGCTAATGTTAGCTGCTGTCGAGTATAGTGTTAACTAGCGTCACGTGCAGTGCAGTTTCTGTTGCCTGTAACGTCCATTTTCAGAGCATCCGAGAGAAGCACAGACATATCAGTGGTGCCAAAATCCACATTGCTATTCGGTCCGGTAGATACCAGTCGTTAAGGCACCGTTGCTGTATTAGCATCGGAATTTGGTACCCAACCCTATTCCGGAAGAAGATTTTTATAAGTAAATGTTCCAATCAATGATCCAGGCAGCACATTCTCGTCTCCCCTCCTTCATTTTAAAGTTGGATGGTGGCTAGATCGGCTCCAGGTCAAAGTTCAATATGGAATGGATTAATCTGCATTACTTTTTCTCAGATTAATTAATCGAAATGAAAGCGTTATTTTGACAGCCCTACTTTTAATATATGATCAAGTAGTACTTAACATCTCGACCCCACCACCACAACAACAACTTGCTATATAGTTATTATTTAATAGATACAGATATGGAATGACTTTTTATTTACAGTGCCATACAATGCATGCTTTCATTTCAATAGAGAGAAATATTCCTTTCCGATGAAGAATTCCTCATGGGGGCGACAGAAACTACTCACTATAGCTTTAATGTGGTTGATACCTACCTCTTTTTCTGGATGAGCGGTTTCAGCTGTGTTTTCAGCTCGTCAAACAGACTTTTTTTCTTACAATATATTTTTTAGGGGTGCTCCAGCATCACTCCTGTCGATCACTGTGATGTAAAATCTCCACATATGAACGTATATTTTTTAAGGATTCTTTTGGTTTCTATGTTATAGATTCTGACGTTTTCTCCACAAACCTTGCATACATGGCAGTGTTGTAGTCGAGTCCCCAGTGTTTGAGTCCGAGTCACCCAAGAGGAGTTTGATTTGAGTCACCATTACCTGAATTTGAATCCGAGTCGAATCTTGTGCCTCTGCATCAAACACTTACAGACTAAATATGTATCAGTATTTTATATCAAATTTGTAGTTCCTATCACACATAAAGAAGACGTAAAAGAGTACTATATCATAAATCTGTTATAAGTCCAAGTCATCTGTGTGCGAGTCCGAGTCGAGTCACGACTCCAGAGAATAGCGACTTTGAGTCGGACTAGAGTCCGACTCAGTCCGTGTTCAGGATCTTGGATCTTGGAGTCAAATGGGATAATTCCTTCAAATACGTCATGAAGAAGATCCAACAACAACCCAGTCATAGGATGAAAGTATGCCGGACACATTCGCTTTAAACATCAGGTACACTTTGACTTAGTCTCTCATAACTCAGCTACAATAGTTGTGTTGTTCAACAGTTCTCAACCCAAAATGGCTGGAATCTACTCAATGTCCCCTATGCTGGCCCAGCAAAACTGGCAATAAAATTGCACTTGAAAGCTTTCTTTGAAGCCAGCTAAAGCATTAACCCCAAAATCATCAGCACACTCAGCAGGTTGTTCCCCTCAAATGTGAATCAAATGCTTTGACAAATACACTTTGCTGCTCTAAACAGCTTAAATCTTTAAGTGGCTCCAATTAAATGTCGTGTACAAGCCTTTAATATTTAGTTTGACATTGTAAATTTGGAATTGTTTTTTAAAGATACATTTTTGGGGGCTTTTCCCTTTATTATTGTGATAGATGAAGACATGAAAGGGGGAGAGAGACGGGGGATGACACACAGCAAAGGGCCGCAGGTCAGATTTATACCCAGGGAACTGCAGAACTCACCCAACATGGGGTGAACGCTCTTACTGGGTGAGCTAGAGGTTGCCCTGTAAATTTCAAATTTCAATTCCAACCTCCTTAATAGTTTTACATTCACATTGTATTTGAAATAAAAGGGGGAATAAAATCTCACAATTGTGCTCAAGGGCAGACTGGCCATCTGGCATGCCGGGCACTTTCCCAGTGGGCCGACGTGCTTGAATGTTGAGGTAGTACTTAGTTAAAATGTCCAGTTCATGGTTATCTGTCCCTACATATACACCCCCTACTTTCACAATTAAATGGACTAGTCCGTATCGGTGTGCAGCGCGAAAGAAGAACACACAGTGACAGGAGCACTGGGAAGTACACAGAGACGAAGCAAGATGAGTCTAAACGCGAAAATGAAACAAAGTTACCAAAGCAGCTCAAATAAAAGAAAAAGACAAGCAAGCAGCTCGCTGTGAAGCAGTGGCGATTTCTTTAAGACTGCAAGGGAAGCTTGGCTTCCCCTAAAATGTCTAAAATTGAATGGTTGAATTGTTTTATTGACTAAAAATGCATTAGAATACGTTCATCTCAAAGATGAGTTCGTTCAGAATCAGCTACATATAGCAGGTCGACTGACTCGATTTCCTTCTCATACATTCCAAGTGGGGAAGCCATTTTATGCTACCCAAACCATCACCCCCCGTTAGCATTCCATTGACTGCCATTCACTTTGACAGCCAATAACTTTACATCTGAAGCGTTTAAAGACTTTTTTGTCCATTGTTTATTTCTAAAGAAACACGACAATGTATAAAAGTCTCCATTACCTTGTACCTCACGTTATGGCTCCGTACTAGACGTTTTTATAAAAATAGGCTAACGATTGTGTCATAACCATGCGACTTATGGTGCGTTCTTTTTGCCTCGCAACTCGTATTTTATGAGGTCAAAGTCGTAAACACGCCCCCTGAGCTCGTATTTACGAGTTCGGAACTCGTACAACCACCGAGTACCCTGAGCTGAAAATCCAACATGGCTGCCCCCTGTATCGACAGTTGTGAAAGCTGTAGTAACATAGTTATAAGCACTTCTGTGTTATTTGTGTCACACTAAATCAGACATACACGCAGCGCTGTCTTCTATCTGTGTTGTCACGTGGTTTGTATGCACAAAAAAACGTATACGTTGTTTAAACTGGCATTGCTAACAATGGCTAACCTGGCTAGAGCTAATGAAAACAATGAAAATCCCACTTACAAAAAGAACGCATTCAACTCGTGTGTGACGTCATTCCCAGTTGCGACCTCCGACTTCCGAGGCAAATAGAACGCACCATTACTGTCGCATAGTAGAGGAATTACCGTATAGTACAGGAGAATCTCGCAGGCAGTTTGGATTTACATTAGCTGTTTAGTTTAATTACTAATGTTGACTAGCATTTTAGTTAGCAATAATTAGCCTGTGCCTATGTTATCTCCTTACATATACCTAGACTCTCTGTCTCTGCAAGATTGGGAATGATTGAGATTTCTCTTGACACAGCTACCAGAAGACTTACAACGTTCAGACACGTTGCTCACGTCACATCTAAGATGTTCTTCGTCTCTGGCGGTCAATGGAGCAGTGGGCTGGCCTGGACGCCAGGCTTCTGCGTGATGATTGTAGGATCTGTCGAAAGACTGCATCTCCTTTTGATTGACAGCGATTTAGTATAACCCCAAATCAGAAAAAGTTGGGACAGTATGGAAAACACAAATAAAAAAAGAAAGTAGTGATTTCTAAATGTACTTTGACTTGTATTTCATTGCAGACAATACAACAGCACATCATTTAATGTGTTTTTTTTTCAAAATTCCTATTTTGGTTCTTGCAACACATTTCAAAAAATGTTGGAACAGTAAAGCATTTACCACTTTGCAATGTTGCCATTCCTTTTCACAACACTTAAAAGACGTTTAGGGACTGAAGACACCAAGTGATGAAGTGTTTCAGGTGTAATTTTGTCCCATTCCTTCTGCAAACAAGTCTTAAGGTGGGCAACAGTACGGGGTCTTCGTTGTCGCATTTTGCGCTTCAAAATGCGCCACACATTCTCTATTGGAGACAGGTCGGGACTGCAGGCAGGCCAGTCAAGTACCCGTGTCCTCTTCCTCCGCAGCCAGGACTTTGTAATGTGTGCAGAATGTGGTTTTGCATTATCTTGTTGAAATATGCATGGAGGTCCCTGGAAAAGATGTCTTCTTGAAGGCAGCATATTGTGCTCCAAAATCTCTATGTACTTTTCAGCATTAATGGTGCCATCACAGAAGTGCAAGTTACCTTTGCCAAGGGCACTGACACAACCCCATACCATGACAGACCCTGGCTTTTGGACTTGTTGCTGGTAACAGTCTGGATGATCCTTTTCTTCTTTGGTCTGGAGCACACGGCGTCCATTTCTCCCAAAAAATACCTGAAATACTGATTCATCTGACCACAGTACAGGTTTCCACTGTGTGATGGTCCATTCCAGATGCCTCCGAGCCCAGAGAAGTCGACGGTGCAACTGGACACTGTTAACATAGGGCTTCCAGTGCTGCCTGAGGGATCGGAGATCACGGTTGTTCAGCTTAGGCTTGCGCCCTTGTCCTTTACGCACTGAAATTCCTCCTCATTCCTTGAATCTTTTAATTATGTTTAAACTGTTGACCCGGACCGCCGGACCGCCGTACCGCCGTACGGGTTCAGCAGAGCTGCACAGTTCGATCAGCGGGCAGCGGCACGGGCGCGGCACACCAGGCCGCCGGATGGTATTGCTAAGAACTTGCAATGTAGCGTTGTTCGCGATGGCTATTGAACCTTTGGCTGAGAAGATAAGACAGACAGACAACATAACTGGTATCACTATAGGCAAAAATGAATATAAATTAAGTTTATTTGCTGACGATTTGTTGTTGTATCTAAGTGATGCAAACATTTCAATCCCGAGTGTAATTAATATAATGAGTCAATTCTCCAAAGTGTCAGGTTATAAAATGAATAGTGGTAATACTGAAATTTTCAATGTTGGGCAAAAACAAATACATTTAGAAGCATCTAAACAATTTAAAATACAAAGTTGTAAAATTAAATATTTAGCTTGTTACATTAGTGCAAATAAAAAACAATTGTATAAAAGTAATTGCTTAACACTGAAAAATACTTTTAAACATAATTTAAACAACTACAGGGATCTTAAGTTGAATCTAATCGGTAGAATTAATTTGGTAAAGATGATGTGGCTTTCTAAGTTTATTTTTTTGTTTCAGTGTATTCCGCTTACACCACCTAAAACCTTTTTCAAGGAAATAAATTCTATAATTACATCTTTTATTTTTACTCCAAGAATAAAAAGAAATGTATTGTTCTGCTCCAAACGGGAAGGAGGATTAAACCTCCCTAATATTGAACTGTATCAGATAGCAGCCCAGATGTTTTATATTGATCGCATTATTAATAATACTAATGAAGATCTATGGTTGGTTATAGAAAATCATCAATTACAACCAAATAGTTTATTATCCATTCTGTTTCCTAAGAAGAAAGTAAAATCAGATAATTTTGTTATTAATAGTACATTAA
The DNA here is from genome assembly GCA_023631565.1 of Gymnocephalus cernua. Taxonomy (NCBI): domain Eukaryota; kingdom Metazoa; phylum Chordata; class Actinopteri; order Perciformes; family Percidae; genus Gymnocephalus; species Gymnocephalus cernua. The sequence continues at coordinate 30,224,917 of CM042441.1, read as the reverse complement.
ATATATAGGGATGGAGATCGGTACCCCTACACATATTAAGATTTGGAACAATCCGTCTGTTAGAATTCAAGGTACTAAATTAATGTGGAAAACTTGGATGAATGAAGGTGTCGAAACATTATCAGATATTATTAGTTCAAATAATATAGCCCCATTTGATACACTGAAGGATAAATTTCAATTAAAAGATTCAGAGATATTTAAATATATGCAGTTAAAAAACTGGGTCAAAGAGAATTGCGATATAGTGAATGATGTTCCAGAAAAGATAAAAATCCTCTTGGAACAAAGTAAGGAAAAGAAAAAAAGTGTTATGTATGATTATCTCAATAATGTTGTAATCAATGATAATTTGTTAAGTAATATATATGAAAGCTGGGACAAAGATATAAAGAACTTCAATGCCAAAACAAAATGGAAGGAGTGCTTGAATCTAACATATAAAGTCACAACCAATGAAAATCTTAGATTGATCCAATATAAATTAATGACTAGAATGTATTATAGTAGGGACAAAATCCATAAATTGTATGCCCCCCCCCCCCCCCCACCTGTTTAAAGTGTGGTAATAATGACTATCTCACTCATTCATTTTGGTATTGTGAAAATGTAAAGAAAACCTGGCTTGATATTGAGAGATGGCTCTCTAACATCTGTAAGCAGAAATTTGTATTTACGCCTGAAGCCTACTTACTCCAAAATGTTACAAAAATTAAATATCCTATGGGATGGCAATTAATACTCTCCTCACTAGTTTATATGAAGCTGTTGTTACAAAATTGGACAAAAATAAACAAAAACAGTTTGACTCTGTGTGGAAACCAATATTTGAGGCTAGACCAACGCTAGCTCTGTGTAATTCATTAGTATTCTATTTATTTGTTGTAAGTCTAACATGGAATGTAAAATTATATATTTATTTGTTTTCTCTCTCTTTCAACAACTCACTTAAGGAGCACCACCAGTGTAATGTGTGTGTGTGTGTGTGTGTGTGTGTGTGTGTGTGTGTGTGTGTGTGTGTGTGTGTGTGTGTGTGTGTGTGTGTGTGTGTGTGTGTGTGTGTGTGTGTGTGTGTGTGTGTGGATGAATGAATGAGATATCACTATTATTATTATTATTATTATTATTACTTTGATTGGTTAGTTTGCTTTGTTTGGTTTCCATTTTTTTTATTTAATTTTTTTTTTGTGAATGTGACTTATCTTGCGTGTTGTAAATTTTCCGGAATGTGTTTAAACTGTTTGTCTTGTTTGTCTTGTCTAATGTCCTTTGCTATGTGTGTTAAAAAAAGAGTACTGTATGTAAGGGGAATGTGCATTGTGATTTATTTTTAATTTTATTTTTTTATTATTATTATTTTTTTATCCCCTATCGTAAAGAGGATATTGTTTAGTTATGGTTAATACTTGGATTGGAAAACTAGGTTGACCAAGTTGTTTGTTGCTTTGCCCCTATGTTTTTTGTTTGTACTCGCATAATAAAAACAATTCTAAAAAAATAAAAAATAAAAAGAGAAAAAAGAACTTGCGATGTACAGTATTATCAGACCAGCCCTCGCGGCCTCGAAACACTACCGGCCCACCGGGAAAAGTCCCGACTCTCCCGATTGCCACTCCACCTCTGATCCAAGGTGTGGGAGCATTTCACACTAAATAAATCGAAAAAGTGTGTTAATTGCAAGATAAGCAAAAGCGACATGACATGGCACGGGAGCACCACGGTGAGCACTGTAAACATGTTGGAGTCCTTGATGAGGAGGGAGTTCAACAGCAGGGTGAAGTCACTACACAATCCTACTTTAGTTCCGTTTTGAAGTGAGGAACGTAACGTCCCTCCAGTAGCTCTTCTGGTGCTGCTGTTTACTCGTTATCCAGCTAGCTAAGTTAGCGTTAGCGTTAGCTCGTTAATAACAGCAGTAAAGCGGGGGGTGATATAGTTGCAAGACTTTTTCACTCGCCTTTTTTGGCCCATTCATTTTTCAATCTGTTGTCATGTATATATTCTGTGCTTTGTCCCATATCAGTTATTGTTGACAAATATATTTGTGTGTGTTGTACTTTTTAATTTCATTTTAAAGTTCTTCTATGGCACTTGGTCATCTTAAGCTGTGTATAAATGTGGTGTATAAATTAAGTTAAATCATTATTTATATTTTTGAAAGCCTTCGTATACAGCTTTTTTTCACACCTGCCTAAGACTTTTGCACAGTATTGATTTTTGGTCCCAGTCCATCCCTGCCTGAGCTGATATGTTACCACAAGAGCAAAATTGCTTTTCCACTGCAAAAACACTGGTGTTTAGCCAGAAAACTGGTTTCCATTGCATTTGCTGCCTTCAAAAGCTGGTTAGAGGCAAGCATCCCTGCTTGATATGTCAAAGTGGATGTCAGGACATCACCTAAAGCTCAACCTGGACAAGACTGTCCAGCTAGTGTTCTTTTATCCCTAAATTTACCCTAATTGTTGGGGTGTATGGCAGTAGGCACTGAGCATGTGTGTGTATTTCAGGCCTGTGTAGTGTGTTCTAACGTTGTAATTTCCCTTAGGGGATTAATAAAGCATAAATTATTTTTGTTATTATTTTACATTCTAGATTTAACATGTTAATTAGTGAGCTTTAGAGGTCCTATAGCAGATTGTATTACCTTGGACACAGCCAGGGTAGCTGGCTGTGTCTACCCCTTTGTCTCAGTGTTCCTGTTTCTTCCTGGCTCCAGTTTTTTGACTTCCACTACGTTTTTGACTACTTTTGCCTGCTGTATTCGGGACTGCTTTTGTTGTATGGATTTTATTGTATTAAATCCTCAAGCTCACCAATTTTCAATTCAATTTTATTTATAGTATCAAATCATAACAGGAGTTATCTCAAGACACTCCTGTTGGGTCCACCATTCTCTGAATCCTGTTACACAGCCTGGTACCAAAGTTCTATCCAAAAACCATTAACATGAAACAACAAAAACCCAGCAAACAGAAAACCCAAAACCAGACCTTTGATAACTAAAATGCATTCAAGGAAGCAACACAGCCCAGTCTCAACACATTTCAGAAGACATACAGCCACACTGTGACAAAGACTGATTTGACAGATTTATTAAATGCTTGAGATTTGAATCGAAGTGATGTTGAAAGCCGTGCATAAGACAGTTTACATAATCTTATAAAGCCCAAAAGTCAATAAATATTACAGGTTTAATCACAACACACATAAGTAATCCATCAAATGCATCATCTGCTCTTCTACAGTTATTACATATTACAGTTTCTATAACACAAAAGCAGTGGATTGTGTTATATTGTAAAGCAATATAGACATCTTAGCATGTATTTCTAATTCTTAATGCTTGGGAAAGAAATTAAGCAAAGTTACCATACATTAACATTAACTATGTATTTACCATTGGCACAGGATGACTTATAAATCCAGCTAAAAACCAAGCAGAATAGGCTGCAGGAGAATCTACTTTCTTCCCAACTCTCTTATTTCAGTTGTCTTTCACTCCCACGTTTATGACAGCTTCAAAAAGGTCTGCCATTGTTGCCACTATGGTGACTCGATCCCCCTTATAGGTGAGACTGGGGCCCTTAGCTTCACCTCTGACAAAGGTGGTTTGTGGCTTGTATAACATCTTATAATAAAGATCATAATTACATTCTTGGCTCTTGTCAAAGATTCCCACTGCATACACGTTAGAGAACAGGTGATAGTCGTAGGGCACAGAGAACATGACAGCTATTTGGTCAGAGGAGTCCTGGAGGCCATAAGTGGAGACGCCAACAGATCCTCGAGCAGTGTAGGGAGTCTTGGTGAACAGTGCACTGCCAGATGACTGCGGGCCAATCTGCAGTGGCGGAGTTTGAGTGCAGCGACCACTCTGTGTGTATTGACTAGAAACAGCAGAATAAATATTAAAGAATTGTGTGTATTTATTGAAAATGTATTTAAATGAAATGGCCAAAAAATAAAAAGTAAATTGCATTTACCAGGGGTTACAGAGGGTGTATTCAGAGCTGTAATTTATAAACGTAATATAACACTGACGCCAGGTACTTCTTCCAATAGTGTCATGGCCAACTGAAATCACTACATCACTATCAGTAGATGCTGTCTCCACATGGACTGCAGTCTTTTCTGAATCAGACATGATGGCTGTACAGTGTGCAAGAAGACGACCTGTTCAGACAGAAAGACACAAAACAAACCCTTCATTTTTTTTATTTATCCAGGGCACCTCAGTGGTGGTAATGAGGGAGGGACAAGTGCTGCTCTTTTACTTTCCCTAACCAGACTTTATCCTGTTGGTTTGGGGATTGAACTGGCGACCTCCCAGTCACAAGCTCACTTCTTTAACCTTTAGGCCACCACTGACCCTGTGCTCATAAAAGTTTCTGCTATTGGATGCAAAAGAATTTCATGTTCCCGAGAAACTCTGGTACATAAGAAATTGACAGAGTAAGAAGTCTTCTAAATATTTATCTCAATTAATGAAGCTATGCTTACCTTGAATGAATGCTCCTGAAGGACGGCTGCAGGCTATGTCTGTCCTTTGTTTTAATTTTTTTTATTTTTTTTGGGCCGCGCCGGCCCATAGATAACTGACAGCGGCCCATTGGTTGATATTCTTTATTGACACTGACCTAACCCAATCAAATCCAGGAACACCCTTCCCCACTCCCGGCCCTGAGACACGAGCTGTAAACGTTATAATATGCTGGAAGTTTAGCATTAGGGCTGAAACGATTCATCGAGTTACTCGAGTTACTCGATTACAAAAATTCCTCGAGGCAAAAACTCTGCCTCGAAGCCTCGTTAAATTCCTATGACGCGCACTATACGCGCAGGGATCTGATTGTTCCACACGGACCGTTGTTCAGGAAGCACACCACTAGCGCGCGATACATTTTGAATTTAGGAGAGTAAAGATGTCCAGAAACGGCAGAGAATGTCTAAAGTTTGGGAAGAGAACAAGGTGCAATGTGTCTACTGACCTGGCAGACCACAGCAGTACGACCTCAATGATTCAGCATCTGAACCGTAAACATCCACTCCACGCCGTTTCACCGAGCGTCGCTGAAACAAGGTAACGTAGCCTAAGCAGCCGCTGGTTTTAATCGCATACTGGATTTGTAGCGATGTTGTGATGCGTGTTGACTAGATATGATGTTTAGCTTTGATGTTTTTAACTAGTAAACTTATTCACGTTCCATTGCAAGAGAATATAGCCTAAAAAAAAACCTTCACACACACACCCTCATCTCTCACTCTTCCGTCTGCGCGCGCACACACACACACACACAGGTTGCTAGGTTACCATAGAAAATAGGCTCACCCCCGAAATTATATATTATTTGTTAGTAATGGTAAATGCTGCAGGTGTAGAAATCTACATAAAACAGATATTTCCTTTGATGTCAGGGCGAGATTACAGCATGAAACTTAATTAAATGAAATTGCCAAATGTTGGAGTTGGAATAAATACCTCTGTTCTTTTGAGAAATAAAAGCCAAATGCTTGATCATTTTACAGCCACATCATTTTCGTTATACATTATTTGTTTTGGTCGTTTCAAAACGCAAAAAAAATTATCCGATTAATCGATCGATTAATTTCTAGATTAATCGATTTACAAAAAGAATCGATAGCTGCAGCCCTATTTAGCATCCACGTTAAAATGGACAAACGACCACGGAACCCCATACGCAAGCGATGTGTACAGAAATTACGGGAGAAAAAGATTAAGTATCTACAGGCGAATGCCTCAAAATGTGCCAACATGTCTGACATGTTTGGGGCTGTAGTAGCTGCTTCAACATCAGCATTAGGCTACCTGAAGTAGAGAAAGGAGGAGAGGTGACTGGCTATACAGAGAAGCAGAAACAACATCATGATGACAGGGAAGAGGCCGAGGAGGAGGAGAGCGACCATGACAGGGCCACGGGAGAGAGGGAGGAACAGGTGGAAGAGAGAGTAGTTGACGACGGTAAGAAGTACGTGAATTAACAGGGACTCAGGAAGGGAGGGAGGCTGTGTGTGTGTGTGTGTGTGTGTGTGTGTGTGTGTGTGTGTGTGTGTGTGTGTGTGTGTGTGTGTGTGTGTGTGTGTGTGTGTGTGTGTGTCTATGTACAGCCTGTTCTACTAGGCTCATGTATACTATGTACAGCCTGTTCTACTAGGTTCATGTATACTATGTACAGCCTGTTCTACTAGGCTCATGTATACTATGTACACAGCTCGGCTAAATGAATATACCTTAACTTAGCTGATATTTCTCTCTGTTTCTCACTCTTTTAAAGGTTACCTTGTTAGAGTAAATCTTTCTTGTTCATTGGTGTGGGCCAAGGCAACATTTTGATTGACTTTACTGACAATACACTTGTATACTTAAATGTTGTTAAATAATTTGAAATTATACTTTAAACTTTATCTTTGGCAATGACTTGCACTTGAGTATGGACATTGTGTAGGCTACCCTATGGCCTCCAGGTCGCCAATCAAAAGTGAGTGAGTACACTGCTTCTCTTTTCCAGGGCATATACTACTCCCAGCTTTATTGTAGCTTTTGGGAAGGGTTATGGTTATGGTTATGGTTATTGTAGTTAGCAGACACTTATGTCCAAAGCGACAAAATATGAATCTTACAATGGTTAAAATTAACAGTAGGCTAAACAGTTTTTAAAAGTTGCTAAGCCAATATTAAGCAAAATAGTAATACTAACAATAATGGCAATACAATATCAAATATCAATAATAATAATAAAAAATACCATAAATATACAAATCATAACTCTAAGAATGAATTAATTATTTAAGTGTAAGATCAACAGATAAGTCTTGAGACCTCTTGAAGGATCCAAAACTATCACATGAACGCAGAACACTAGGCAACTCATATCATAGAATGGACGCATATTTTAAGAGGACTGTCTGCAGGGAATGTCTCTGACCAATCACGGTGGGTGTGGGCCACCTGGGCCAAAAATGCCCGGGCCGATTTTTTGTCCCAGTCCAGCCCAGGACACCCTCCACAGATGCACCCCTCCCCCCCATCATCACGACAGACCAAGTCAGAGGACAGCTGAGGAAACTCCGCCCCAGGAAGGCAGCTGGGCCTGACAGACTGTGTCCAAGGCTGCTCAGAGTCTGTGCTGCTGAACTGGGGGAGCCACCGAAGCACATCTTCAACCTGAGTCTCCGTCTCGGAATAGTCCCAACACTGTGGAAGACATCATGTCTCATCCCCGTCCCAAAGAAGCCACACCCAAGTGAGCTTAATGACTACAGGCCGGTCGCTCTAACATCACACATGATGAAGACCATGGAGCGACTGGTTTTGTGGCTACTCAATTCAATTCAATTCAATTCAATTGTATTTATAGTATCAAATCATAACAGGAGTTATCTCAAGACACTTTACAGATAGAGTAGGTCTAGACCACACTCTATAATTTACCAAAAAAAACAACAATCCCCCAAGAGCAAGCACTCAGTGCAACAGTGGCGAGGAAAAACTCCCTTTTAGGAAGAAACCTGGGACAGACCCAGGCTTTTGGTAGGTGGTGTCTGACGGAGCCGGTTGGGGTGTATCACAGTATAGATAATGAAACAGTGACTAGAAATAGTGGTTGTAGTAGCGCAGGGAGCAACACGGCATAGCAGGGAATTTCAGCAGAACCACGGCAACAGCTGGAACCATGATTTTGGTGCCATCCTAATCCCGGGATTTCATCCTGGGTGAAAAAGAAACAGAAAGACTCCGGCGTGCAAGCTCCCAGGGCAAGGTTAGTAACAAGCATTTCTGGGACAGAGAAGCAGGTGGGCCGGGCTAGGCAGATGCTGCAACTCCTCACTCCCTAACTATAAGCTTTATCCAAGAGGAGAGTCTTAAGTTTACTCTTAAATGTGGTGACAGTATCTGCCTCCCGCACCCAGACTGGGAGCTGGTTCCATAGGAGAGGACCCCAGGTACGCCACACTCTAGACCCGCTACAGTTTGCATACCAGGAGAAGGCATGTAGCCCTCACTGCAGAGCCGCAGACCTCAATGTGGGCGGAGTTAAACGTTGAACCCCGCCGTCACGTCCGCCGTGTAACATAAACACTCACTCCTAATTACTGAGTTTAAATATCGATCTTTTTATATGAGAATCAATACTAGAGCAGGAGACGTTGGGATTGTTAATATCGATACTTTAGTATCGATCCGCACATCACTAATAGACAAGAAACCTTAATGAATGTGGTGAAATAGCGCTAGCTGATGGTTGTAATTCACCATGTGTTATGGTTATATGAATACGTCCATGGTATTATCTTATTAAGTTATGATGCATCCGAGGGATGTGTGTGTGCTGTAAAGCCTGTTACATGTATGTAACGTCATTAACGTTTCCCAAACTTGTGGGGCTATCGGCTAGCTAGCTAGTTGCTAACATCAGGGGTAGCTAGCTATATGCCTACACAACGTTACTACAGACATAGTGATTACATTGCCTTGGTTCTCTCTTATGATACACCCGAGGGCTGTATGCTGTACAGCTTGTAACGTGGATGAACGAAAACACAATGTTTAACGTCAGTGAATGTTTTAGACAATAAAAACGGCGAGTTCGTGAGTTCGCCACTTGTAAGAGACACGCTCGTGAACGAGCATGTCGTTACCGGTTGCTAAGACAACGCAAACAAATAGTTGCTAGTGCGCGTGTCCATCGAGCTCCATGTTGTCTTAATGCGCTTTTGAGCAACTCTCATTGGAACGTACGGGGATTCCCGCCGAACACTGTCTCCACTTCTCTTAATACATCCATGACGGTGACACGGTGACGGCGGGGTTCAACGTTTAACTCCGCCCACATTGAGGTCTGCGGCTCTGCAGTGAGGGGCTTCTCGGAGAAGGTGGGTGTGGACGACAAGGGCGCGGGAAGAGGGGTGCTGAGGGTGCTGCAGCCCCTCCTGCTGGCATGAGCTGGAATTTATATTTTTTATTTTTTAAATGATTACTAATTCGCTGTCTGACATTATTTATATTTTTGTATATCAAATAATGAGGCAAATAGCAAAAAAGGGTTATGAATAGGTTATAAAATATAGCTTACTAAAAATGAACTGTTATAGCTGATAGAGGTGACAGTGAAAGTGAGTAAAGCGACGTGACTCGCTGAGAAGCGAGCAGGCTGAGACTAGTTGACTGAACGTTAGCTGTAGAGGAGAATGTCGCAGAAAAGGATACAAGAGTTTTTCTTCCGTAATAGTAATGCGGCTAAATTTAGCAAGATTTTATCTGTAGATGTTACAGTTGATGTTTCCTCGTCCACCACCGAGGCAAACTGCTGATCAGCTGTAGAGCCAGAGTCTGAAATAACGTTAGCAAGCAGCAGCCGAGAGGGCACGAGAATAAAATACACAATGACGAGTCCATAGCAACCAGTTCACGTGTTGAATTTGTTATTACCCAGTGTGCTTTGTTGAATGGTCTCAATGTTTTATTGTTTTATTTCATGTGAATACTAGTTTACTAGAGGAGTAACTTAGTATTTGAAGTAATGTCGTAGTAATGCAGGAAGTGTGCATTTAGTTTCCATACTTATTATATTTCCACAACAATGTTAGTGAATAAATCTACTGAAATGGCCTCCACACCATAACAGAGGAGTGTGATGTGTAAGATGAGAACGCAGAGGTTAACACAGTTATATTATGGCTGTAAAAGAACAAATATTATTTTTATGACTTTGCTAAGTGCAAGTCAATATAGAAGTCAACATTAACTTTTGGGGAGGTTTATGTCTTTATGTTTATTGTAATTATAGAAAAAGTATTGCTGGTGAAGGGAGGGTGATGTTTAAATTTTCAGAAAATCCCATAACTCCTCCACTATCCCCTTATACTAATAACGAATAGTTCCTGAACTGTTGAAATCTACCTTGGGGAGAAATGATCAGGCATCCACTATTTTGTTATTCAGCCCCCCTGGTCAAAAATAAGTTCCGTGCGCCTGGTGGACGATGTCATCACATATCTACGGCACAGGACGCATTCTCACCTGGACAATGGGAAAAGTGCTGTGAGAATCATGTTCTGTGACTTCTCCAGTGCTTTTAACACCATACAACCCCTCAGACTGGGAGACCAGTTTTGCAGATGGGTGTGGACACTCACCTGGGAACTTGGATTACAGACTACCTCACAGAGCGGCCACAGTTTGTTAGACTGAAGAACTGCCTCTCTGACACTGTGATCAGTAGCACTGGAACTCCACAGGAAACTGTGCTCTCCCAAGTCCTGTTTACCCTGTACACGTCTGACTTCTGCTACAACACAGAGTCATGCCACATGCAGAAGTTTTCGAACAATGCTACAATTGTGGGGTGTATTAGGGATGGGCAGGAGGAGGAGTACAGGGGCCTGGTGGAGGACTTTGTTCAATGGTGCAAACTCAACCACCTACAACTCAATACTTCTAAAGACCAAGGAGATGGTGGTGGATTTCTGTAGGTCTAAGCCCGCTCTGCTGTCAGTCTCCATTGAGGGGGTCAATGTGGAGGTGGTAAATTCAATAAACTGGACTGGTCAGCCAACACTGAAGCACTCTACAAGAAAGGGCAGAGTCTGCTGTACTTCTTGAGGAGGCTGCGGTCCTTTAATGTCTGCAGCAAGCTCCTCTGGATGTTTTACCAGTCTGTTGTTGCCAGCATCCTCTTCTATGCTGTGGTATGCTGGGGAGGATGCACTAAGAAGAGGGATGCTGGGCAACTGGACAGGCTGGTAAGGAAAGCTGGCTCTGTTGTGGGCGCCGAACTGGAGAGCATCACTTCAATATCAGATAAAAGGACCCTAAACAAACTGCTCAACATTTTGGACAATGACTGTCATCCACTCCACAGCACTATCACTAAGAAGAAGAGCATGATCAGCTCGAGACTACGCATGCCACCATGCACAGCTGACAGACTGAGGAAGTAATTTGTCCCCAGAGCCATACGACTCTACAATGCTTCACAAAAGGGAAGAGAAGAGAAAGACTTCTCTGCATAGTCTGCCTCTCCTCCCTCTCCAACACTTCCACTACCCACTACACTAGTTTGGAAAATATATATATCTATATATATATAGATATATATATATATATATATATATATATAGATATATATATATATATATTAAATCATTTCAAGAGGCCCTGTGCTATAATTTGAAGCGTCTATCATGAGTTTTTGTCTGCCAATTCAGTTAGAAAAGCTACAATTCTCGTTAAGAAAGTTTGCATGATGTGCAACGTTTATCTAGGCTACTAATGCAATCATAGAGTAAAGCATGCCTACTTCTTTTATTGTTGTAGTGTTATCATCAACAGTCTGTCCACCACTCAGTTTTATCAAGGGGCAAAGTGTTTTAAGGGGAGTTCTGCTTACCGCAAGTTGTACCCTCACCCTCTCATCTCTGTCCCTCTCCTCCTGAAGGCCCGTTCACATAGGACGCGGCATGCGCTGCGCTATGAAACCCATTATTGTGTATGGCTTGCGCGCACAACAGCTGATCTGCCGCTGCGCTGAGCAAAGCGCAGCGCAAGCGGCATTTTCCGGCTTGCCGTTCTCGCGCGTGCCGCGGCCAAGGTTAAACATGTTGATTTAGTTTTTTTCAGACACGTGACAGCACGTCACAGCGCACAGCGGCTGCTCTTGCGCGTGCCGCGGTCAAAGTTCAACATGGTTCAACTTTGACCGCGGCAAGCGCAAGAGCAGCCGCGGTGCGCTGTGACATAAGTCACAAGCACCCTATGCTTTCAAAAACCAAAAACAACACAGAATGCACGTGGATCCACAAACGGAACAGCAAGTAGCCTATTTATACCAATGACATAATCAAGCTGACAAGTCCATATCTTTGCCATTGTTTATTCCAAGATAGTGAAACTGCTTTGTGTTGTTGTCCATATTTAACAGTTCACTGTAAGTATAGTCTAATGAACAATGCACGTGAGCACTATTCCATATATGTTAAGTATAAGCATTACTGATCTGAGAAATACGCCAAAGCAATGGAGAAGAACTGTAGCCTACTGTTGTGAGCTGCAAAAACCAAATACCAAGTTGATTATATATGGCTCCATACAGGTACTTGTAAGATATATTTGTATTTGTATGTTTACATTATGTAAAATATGTTTGGACTGATTGACACGTCATGTTCGTTTTCATTGAAGTAGGTAATATGCCTTCCCACAATAATTACCCATTAACAAGCGTACGTAAACTCCAGTTTTGGAGGAATTAATTGTACTACATACTATTAAACAAAGTGTTTTCCAGAGTATGAATGGATGATGATGAATGTATGAATTTAGGCTCATATCTTAGATTTATTATACCCGACTGCAATGACTGCAGACCTCTTATGTATGTAAAATGCAATGACACGTAGTTTTAAAATGCACCATCTTATTTAGAAATTAAAATAATCCACACGTCTTCATCTTCATTTTCTTCATTTATTTATTTTTAAACAGGGACAATGTACAATATACATTAACCTTAGACAGGAGAGATGCATTTGACCAGGTTTCCACCTGTAGTCCCTGGGCAGGCTGATGTCAACAAATACATTTACTAACACTTTTACTCCAAAACCAACATTAACATGATGGGCGAGCCGGGACAGTTGAAACGCGGGACAGATGAAACATTCCAGTTTTCTCCGAGTGCAGTGATGACAGACTTCCTCAGGTCAACACATAGAGCATGTTAACCTCCTTCTATCAGCCAAATATCTTCCTGTTATTTCCTCTTATCACGGAGTTACAGGCGATAAACCAGTTTTGATGGTTGAAAGTAAACTTCATTAGCGGTTACATTTTTTCGATTATTAATGAGTGTTTTTCATTTAAAGGTTTGACTACATGCGGGTTATGTGGGTTATGGGCACTGCACTCCAAATAATTATTTGGAGTGAGTGCAGTGTCCATAACCCACGTAAAAAACGACATTTTCCACAATAGACATACATAATAAACATTATATTAATGGGAACACTTACTGTTCCAGCTATAAGTGCATGATATTTCAATAACCGCTTCATACACGCTTCATGATGACGGCGATGAGTTGTTAACAGACATTCACAAAGACGTACAGCCCAGCAACAATCTATGAAACATGACCACGCCCCACTGTTGCTGTAATAATTCCTGAACGGTTTTGTTCAAAGCTGAAGATGCAGCTGTATTTGACAGATGACAGGTGGAGGTTGCTAGTGACAAAATATTAGCTTTCAGTGCGATACGATCGCTTTGTAAATTACGTTTAATTAAAAAGTGTTTCAACTGTCCCGGCTCTCCCCTACCCTTCATTCATTTACAGATATGCTCCCACATACACATCAGTTACTATACATTATGTGAACATGTTTCTTTTAAAAGAAGACATTTATTTATTTGTTTCTATTTAGAGGAGTGTAAGAAAAGGTGGAAGAACCTAAGGGACGGGTACATAAAGGAGAGGAGGCAACAGAGAGACAACAAATGTGGTGCAGGGGCAGACCAACAAAGTATTTGGAACTACTTTTCCATACTGTCTTTTCTGGAGCCACACGTCAGGGAGAGACAGACTGCCAGACGCTCTGTTGTAGAACTGGACTATCGGAATGTTGTTCGTATCCGGGAAATCGTAGAACCGACTCTCGTCAGCAGACTGTCAAATTGCTCCCTGTTGAGCCAAAAGTAGCCCTGGAACCGGTCGAAATGCGGAGCTCCTTCACCAGCCGGAATTCCCCCAACTGCTGTCTGGACCTGAGGGTCTCGTGCACCCACACCCTTGTTGCTGCGGCTGCCTTCCTCCGTCTTCTCCTCCTCTCAATCAGGGCAAGTGCCAAGGCTTTCTTTTGGTTGACAGAAAGAAACATCTTCGCCACCAAATCACAGATGTATACACAATGTCGCAAGTAACGCACATCTGATGATGTCAACACCGGACGCAGACGTGACGTGATTTAAATATTGTCGCATGTATGACGTAAATTTCGTAACTCTGCCTCTTCTGCGCTGAGCCCGCTGAGCCCCGCGGCAAGCACAACGAAAGTTATTTTGGGAAAAGGACAACCTAGCGGCGAGCGCAGCGCATGCCGCGTCCTATGTGAACGGGCCTTGAGTCTCCTCCTCACTGCGCCACTGCTGGGCCACGGACGGTCCTGCTACTGCCGAAAACATGTCTTTTCGCTTTTTTCTTTTGTTTGAGCCGCTTGGGTAACTTTGTTTCATTTTCGCGGTTAGACCATTGACATAAAAGAAAGGTTTAGACTGGTCTTGCTCCGTCTCTGTGTACTTCCTAGTTCTCCTGTCACTTTGTGTTTATCTTTCGCGCCGCGGCGCACTGTTACGGACTAGTCCATTTCATTGTGAAAGTAGGGGGTGTTGACCTCTCTCAGCAAGCAGGGCGCCTGCAGCTGCTGGGGGCGCTGATCTGCCAACTCCCCACACAGTGAAATGATAGATAACAGAAAAACGCTTTTTTTTAAAGTTCTCGTGCCACCCCCGATGTGACATGAAAAAATGCCGCCCTGGGCGACTGCCCGGTTCGCCCGTGCCAAAAACCGCCACTGGTAGAGCAGGTGGATTTTTTAAGTTACGAGTTTCAGAAATCTTGCTGAAACACATCTGAGCTATTACAGTCCAGGAGTTTTTAAATTAATTAAAATAAATTGATGTATCATTGAGGTGAATAATTGCCACATGTACATAAAAGAGGTTAGTTCCCCAACAAAAGATGGAGAGATGTTGACCACGTGTTGACTCAGCAGAGCAACCCAGTCTCACTCAGAAGCGTGCAGCAGAGATAACATTTAATGAGAAAAGTTGATCTACAGGCGGATAAATATTTGGAAGGAAAAACAGAAGGTCTGAAGCACAACTGCACACATTGTTTGGGTTACTGTTCAATGTGCTTTTTTATTCTCTTTCCAAATGTTGTATGTTATCTTTGAAAGAAAACGGACTGTCCACAATATATAATAATATACAACCCCAAATCAGAAAAAGTTGGGACAGTATGAAAAACACAAATAAAAAAAGAAAGTAGTGATTTCTAAATGTACTTTGACTTGTATTTCATTGCAGACAATGTGAACACAAAATATTTAATGTTTTGTCTGGTTAACCTAATTTCATTTGTAAATATACATCCTTTCCTGTTATTCAGACCTGCAACACATTCCAGAAAAGGTTGGGACAGGAGCAATTTAGGGCTAGTAATCAGGTAAATTGGTTAAATAATGATGTGATTTGAAACAGGTGATGTCAACACGTAAGATTTGGTACAAAAGCAGCATCCAAGAAAGGTCTAGTCCTTTAGGAGCAAAGATGGGCCGAGGATCGCCAGTTTGCCAACAAATACGTGAGAAAATTATTGAAATGTTTAAAAACAATGTTCCTCAAAGAAAGATAGGAAGACATTTGCTTATTTCACCTTCAACAGTGCATAACATAATTAAAAGATTCAAGGAATGAGGAGGAATTTCAGTGCGTAAAGGACAAGGGCGCAAGCCTAAGCTGAACAACCGTGATCTCTGATCCCTCAGGCAGCACTGCATCAAGAATCGTGATTCATCTATAAGCGATATCACCACATGGGCTCAGGACTACTTTGGCAAACCTTTGTCAAGTACCACAATACGTAGTTACAGCCACAAATGCCAGTTAAAACTGTACTGTGCCAAAAGGAAGCCCTATGTTAACAGTGTCCAGAAGCGCTGTTGACTTCTCTGGGCTCGGAGGCATCTGGGATGGACCATCACACAGTGGAAACGTCTACTGTGGTCAGATGAATCAGTATTTCAGGTATTTTTGGGAGAAATGGACGCCGTGTGCTCCGGACCAAAGAAGAAAAGGATCATCCAGACTGTTACCAGCAACAAGTCCAAAAGCCAGGGTCTGTCATGGTATGGGGTTGTGTCAGTGCCCTGTCTCCAATAGAGAATGTGTGGCACATTTTGAAGCGCAAAATGTGACAACGAAGACCCCGTACTGTTGCCCACCTTAAGACTTGTTTGCAGCAAGAATGGGACAAAATTACACCTGAAACACTTCATCACTTGGTGTCTTCAGTCCCTAAATGTCTTTTAAGTGTTGTGAAAAGGAATGGCAACATTACAAAGTGGTAAATGCTTTACTGTTCCAACTTTTTTTTAAATGTTTTTAAACAAAAACAATAAAAATCATGAGGAACACATTCAATGATGTGCTGTTGTATTGTCTGCAATGAAATACAAGTCAAAGTACATTTAGAAATCACTACTTTCTTTTTTTTATTTGTGTTTTCCATACTGTCCCAACTTTTTCTGATTTGGGGTTGTATTTAGAGGTTATATCAGAATAGGTTTACATGGTTTAATTTTTAAAAAACACCATATTTTTGTTGTACTGCACATTGCTGCAGCTCCTCTTTTCACCCTGTGTGTTGAGCTCTCTGTTTTAGCTACAAAGTGAGACATCTCACTTCTGTTCAATCTTTGTTGGGAGTCACACATGCGCAGTAGCAGAAGCAGAGTATGAGGGCATGCCCTGACAGTACCTAGGTAAGGACTACTAGCCAGTCAGAAGCAGAGTATGAGGGCGTGCCCTGACAGTACCTAGGTAAGGACTACTAGCCAGTCAGAAGCAGAGTATGAGGGCGTGCCCTGACAGTACCTAGGTAAGGACTACTAGCCAATCAGAAGCAGAGTATGAGGGCGTGTCCTGACAGTACCTAGGTAAGGACTACTAGCCAGTCAGAAGCAGAGTATGAGGGCGTGTCCTGACAGTACCTAGGTAAGGACTACTAGCCAGTCAGAAGCAGAGTATGAGGGCGTGTCCTGACAGTACCTAGGTAAGGACTACTAGCCAGTCAGAAGCAGAGTATGAGGGCGTGCCCTGACAGTAGCTAGGTAAGGACTACTAGCCAGTCAGAAGCAGAGTATGAGGGCGTGCCCTGACAGTAGCTAGGTAAGGACTACTAGCCAGTCAGAAGCAGAGTATGAGGGCGTGTCCTGACAGTACCTAGGTAAGGACTACTAGTGTTGTGGAAATATTTCCTAATCGCACAGGGTAAGATTTAAAAAGGTTAAAGTGAAACAAATGAAGACTATTTGAGAAGAAACCAAAGTCTGGTTGTTGAGTATTTAGTCTCATTTGAAAATGGAAAACACCATAACACATGTACCTCGATACAAGTGAAAGAGCGCACATCACACAGAAAAAAACAACATATAGGAAAGAACAAATGGTGACCGCCTTCCTTCCCCCCCTCATGCATCTTGCAAAAACCCAGTTACACAAACACACTGGAAGGGTCAGGTCATACCTTTTGGCCCAGTTTATCCCAAGACATAACACCTTCGCAGTCTCAGCTGCCGGGGGAAAACAAAACTGTTTTAGAGACACTGTAGGATATTGTTTACGGTGCCTTATCTAAACTTGTTCTAAACAGACGTCAGTAAAGACCTCGCGAAAAAGACACTTCAGTCTTCAGTCTCATCAAAGTTTATAGTTTTAGCTGTTCATCTGTTAGAAACCATTTTCTAAGTTAATACATACACTAAACATATTAATATAATAGAAGAATGTGCTTTAAAAGTAATTTTGCCATCACACTAGCCAGTCAGAAGCAGAGTATGAGGGCGTGTCCTGACAGTACCTAGGTAAGGACTACTAGCCAGTCAGAAGCAGAGTATGAGGGCATGCCCTGACAGTACCTAGGTAAGGACTACTAGCCAGTCAGAAGCAGAGTATGAGGGCATGTCCTGACAGTACCTAGGTAAGGACTACTAGCCAGTCAGAAGCAGAGTATGAGGGCGTGCCCTGACAGTACCTAGGTAAGGACTACTAGCCAGTCAGAAGCAGAGTATGAGGGCGTGTCCTGACAGTACCTAGGTAAGGACTACTAGCCAGTCAGAAGCAGAGTATGAGGGCGTGTCCTGACAGTACCTAGGTAAGGACTACTAGCCAGTCAGAAGCAGAGTATGAGGGCGTGTCCTGACAGTACCTAGGTAAGGACTACTAGCCAGTCAGAAGCAGAGTATGAGGGCGTGTCCTGACAGTAGCTAGGTAAGGACTACTAGCCAGTCAGAAGCAGAGTATGAGGGCGTGTCCTGACAGTACCTAGGTAAGGACTACTAGCCAGTCAGAAGCAGAGTATGAGGGCGTGTACTGACAGTACCTAGGTAAGGACTACTAGCCAGTCAGAAGCAGAGTATGAGGGCGTGCCCTGACAGTAGCTAGGTAAGGACTACTAGCCAGTCAGAAGCAGAGTATGAGGGCGTGTCCTGACAGTACCTAGGTAAGGACTACTAGCCAGTCAGAAGCAGAGTATGAGGGCGTGCCATGCTAGCAGCTAGGCGAGCATTATAACGTGTGTTCCAAAGTGACCACGTTTGTCTCTGAAGTAAAGGCTGGACTACAACAGAGCTGTTTGGAGCAGTTGGTGAACAGTGTTTTCTGTTGGAGATGGTAAGTCCCTGTGGGGGGGACTTTGGGCTTTTTCACTTTGTAAACCTATAACATGCACAAAAAAGATATATAACGCAATAAAGGAAAGGGAAAAAGCCAAAAAGCATAATGTGAGCACTTTAAATAGCCTACTTTTGAAAGCTTTACTAAACTGTTTTGCATGAAATATTTATTTGTTACTCTCACATGTCTCCGGCTAGCATTTTCCTTTTCTGGTCTCTCTCAAACATCCTGTCTACAGAACAAACTCACTGAACACTGTGTTCTACATGATTCTTAAACAAGGTAGGAAAATGTAGTGTCATTCTTAACAGGTAATATCACCAATATAACTTAGAGGTATGTATCAGTATAATAGCTAAAATACTACATTGTACATCTAGATGCCCGAACTGCAAAATAAGATGCTAACGCATGGCTCTTTTAAGGTTGCTTCCAACAGCATGTTGTTGCTAAATTGTCATTTTATGAAAAAAAGGCTGTACTACATATACATAATACTATAACAGATTGAAATCTGGAGTTTCTTCCATGTTCCTATAGCTTTTTTGCAAAGAGATCTTTACACAAATTCTTTGAACAAGCCCAGGAAAGCAAAGAGTGATGCTGCTTTGTTATCTCTATCTAAAAATGATCAACAAAAGCAGAATCTTTGGTATAAAAAAGATAATGCCCATTTTTTACAAGCCAAACATTTACTATTAGTATCCATCTTTGCATAAGCAAGATCCCTATACCCCTATCTTTCCTGGAGACTAGCAGGAAAGAACATGATTGTGCACTCTGCACATCATCAGCAAGAAGTCCATTGGATTTAAGGAGGATATGATTAAACTGTACGGAATGAAAAGCAATTAGACTTTTAATGAAGCATGCTTATTTGTGTATGTTATTGTATATCTGGCAGATTATATTGCACTGAAATTTGGGACATTGGTGTGGGACTGTGTTAAGATTAGAAACTTTACTGGCCCGAAGGAAATTTGTCTTGGGCAAAACGTGCTGACAAAAGCTGTATACAAACACATTCATTACAGTACAATACAATACATGAAAGTATATAAGTGTTATGCTTTGTAAAATCCAATGTTTGTAGTTACATTTTAATTCTGGGTTTTGGAGAGCTTTTTGAATCAATGATGAGAATAGCTTTTTGCCCCACACATTTCTGCCGGTTATTGATTACACAACTGGAACTCTCAACAAGTCCGATTTTGTCCGAAAATTGTACTTATTTCTATAATATTGCTGATTTAATAACCTAATATTATTCTATTGAGGTATTGATTTATAGAATCTGTGTATTGAAGTAACTCCACTTTTATTCTGAAAACATCCTTTCCCGGCCGGACACTTCCGGTTTGTGTGTAAAGGCGGAACAAGCGGCCCAACGGAGGGAACAAAGGACGGTTGAGTGAGTATGTTTACGTTGTTTCCAACATAATTACTTGAAATGTTTACATTTTTATCATTTTGAAACTTAAGTGTAAGAACGACTACAGTACATTTGTTTTACCGTTAGAAAACTTAGCTAAAAAGTGTAGGTAATTATGGTAATTATCCCAATGTAGCTAACGTTAGCGGGAGTGTGTATTGTTCGTTAGCCTAGCTTCACCGGCAAGGCTTATTCAAACATTTTGCAAGGGTTTCGCACGTCTGAAGGTTCAACCGGTAAGCATGGACGCGTGGTTTGGGTCCAGAATGCTTTGAAATCCATTTAATTGGATACCATTCTCAACATCATGAAGCAAATCGTCTCTTCGTGTTAGCGGGTTTGGCTAGAAGGCCGACCCTGGCTAGCTGTTTAAGTCCCGTCAGCCATTGTTATCTTTCATTGGTGTCGTCGTTAGCCGGTAACTTTGTTAACCAAACGACTAACCAAGCGTTAACTAACGTTACCCAAAAGCGTTAGTTGTTGTAGCTAGTTCATCTAATTTGTGTTTTTTTTATTTTCTTATCCAGGTTAACCACTATGGAAATAGCCTCCTCTACTTAGCCAAATCTCCAGCCACGATGTCAAGTAAGTAAACATGCATGTTATTAACGTTAATAGTGCAAACCAAAGTTCACTTCATTGGTGGTGTTCCTATTCAGTCAGAGCGTGAGCATATATAATAGATGTGTAAGTAACCATCAGTGAATAGTAAACACCTTTCCTTTGGTTTCTGTCATAGCCCTTACCCTAGGTGTGAGCCTGTAGTGTAAAATGAACACGATTCTACAAAAACAAATGTCACAATTCATGAAGGTATCATCAAAATGGTACCCCCCCTCCCCCATTTCTAAATTTATTTAAACATTTTTTATCAGGTTTATTTGGTTACGTATCGCTATAATTATTTTAAATACAAAAACATTATTGTTTTTATGTAGAATTATAAGATGTACAATATTAAGCATGACGTACTAGCTAGAACTCGGTGATATGGAGAAAATCAAATATAACAATATTTTTGACCAAATCGATATTGTGGTGATATTGCAGGGTTGACAATTGGTGCTTTCACAAAATATGCACACAATGAGATATGTTGATATTATAATTATGTGGGTAAAGGCAAATAATGGAACAGCTAGAACAGTCTGTGTTCAGAAAATTACATCACTCTACTGTAATGCAGCCTTTAAAACCAGGAAAAGACCACTTATGTCATATCAGGATATTACAATATCCAAAATTTAAGGCGAGACACTACAGGTGAATAGGGTAACATTTTTAAATAATAGATATCACCATGAAACTTCCTCAGTTGATTACTTACACAAGTATAAAAAAAAAAGTATTACAAGTTTTTGAAATTTTTGTTTAATTATGCACATTATACATTATGTCATTAAATAGGCACGATTTTGCATATAATTTTGGTAGATAGATCTGAACATATGATAAAGCCAGGTGCAAAATTATATTTTCATTTTGTTTACACACAAGATGCAAACAAAATTACAGAGGGGTTTCAGGATATCTAATTTAATTACCTAGGAAATCAAAATATACTGTCCATAGCCTTAAAAAAATCGATTTTCGCCATTTTTTTTTATTAAAATGTCACATAAATCAGGCCAGGAATGATTTATTATATATATCCCTCTGTACATATCTTAAGAATACTGCTAGGTGTATAAATGGAAAGTTTGGTGTACATATGTGGTACATAGGCTGAGAGTATCTACTGGAGAATGACAAAACTAATTTTGAGAAAACGGCATTTAAAGATTTAAATAGGGGATTTTAATACATTTCTATTGGAAAAAAATGCTAAAAAAACAGAATAAATGCTCAGGCCCTTAGTAGTAATAATAATATAGAATATTTCAAGCTAATGAAAATTGATTATTTAGTAACATGGCAGCAATAAAAGGCCTACAAACATTCACACACATTTACACAACTCGGGGGTTCAGTGTCTTGCCCAAGGACACTTCGACGTGGGACTGCAGGGCCGGGGATCGAACAACCAACCTTCCGATTGGCAGGCAACCGCTCTAGCACTGGCCAGCTGCCAGTTGTATGGACATGTTTCTCCTAGGGGAAGGGACAGCAACTCCACTGGCAGCTAAATATGGATCTGCCTGACAGCCTAAATACTCACAACCACTTAGGATCCCAAAAATTACAGATTTGTTTAGTATTATATAGTAATTATATACAAAAACTAACTGTTGTGTAATGTAATTGTTTTGTAATATAGTGTGCTGTATCGTGATCAGTAAATATAGTATATAAGTGACACCTATATATTTAATATGACATGTAGGCTATGGAGAGAAAGAGAAAATACCAGTTACTCTCCGTTGGTGGATTCCCTGTAGTACAACTACACTTAGTAGTAATCTGCTACAGAACCTATGATTCTGCGGATCAATACTAACTTTAATCCCTGCGCAATTATGACAAATTAAACCACTGATCAGTTCAAACACACTACATGAACTATCAGCCACTGCTGTGTGCGCTCTCATTACCTCCGCTGTCTGAAAACTCCTGTTTTACTAACAACAGTTTACACGTCGACGTACTATGTGAAGGCATTTCATCATCTGCTGTCTTAGTTTGTAATCCCCTGTGTTTTCTTGCTAATAACAACTAGGGATGCACCGATCCACATTTTTTCACTTCCGATCCGATTCCGATACCTGAATTTGGATATCGGCCGATACCGATACTATTCCGATACCAGAGCTGTGTTTGCTTTAATATTATTATTATCATTATTGTTGATTTTATATGATGCTGAAATAAACTCCTCTTAACGGGCAAGTATGATATGGACGTACGTATGCATGTATGTCCCAAAAGGCAACTTGAGGTAAGTATAAGGTCAGAAAAGGAAGTCAGAAAAACAGGAAAAATCTCATTCTGAAAACAAATATGCAACTGTAAGGGTTTCAAATTGATTGTCATGTCAATATTTATTACATTCCCAAAATGTCAAATACATAAATAAAAGTGCAAGTGTAAAAATCTCTCTCTCTCACACACACACACACACACACACACACACACACACACACACACACACACTATCAATAAAACAGTGTGTGAACAGCGCAAATCAAGCACACTGGCTCTTGTAGCATCAACAAATCAACGTTTTAAAATGTCAAATATCTGAAATATAAGAAAAGTGCAATAACTGTAAACATCTTACACACACACTTAGTTACACACACACACCTCTGTTTTCACGGCTGCGCAGCGGCTGCTCTGAAACAGCGGCCGCCGGGACACGATCCGGGGTCTCGCAACAACGGGGAAATGAAACGCCACAAGCCAGCGACAACACTGGGACAGACGATTGTGAAAGTCCTGTTTTGTTTTTGCATTTTGCTGTCTTGCTCTGCGGTGTTTCCACTGTTAAGTATCATAGCTCCACTGTGAAGTATCATAGCTCATGCTACAATCCTGCTAGCTGGCTG
Source organism: Gymnocephalus cernua (assembly GCA_023631565.1). Classification (NCBI taxonomy): domain Eukaryota; kingdom Metazoa; phylum Chordata; class Actinopteri; order Perciformes; family Percidae; genus Gymnocephalus; species Gymnocephalus cernua. The sequence goes on along the minus strand of CM042441.1, from coordinate 30,201,528 downwards.
CAAACTGCGGAATGGACTTCCTGAGCGGGGACGTATCTCATAACTCTGTGTCTCACTGAGCCACGCCTCCGTTCAGGAAATCTATTCCACAGTTTGCAGCCAACCAGCAGACCAGCCAGCAGGAATCACTTTTGGAGGCATTTCAGCAGACAATGTTAAAGTGCAGACATGGCTCGTGGTATCGGAAATCTCCGCAGGTTGGATCGGGAAAATCCGATACCTGAATTTCGCTGGTATCGGTACCGATACTGGATCGGATCGGCCCCATCCCTAATAACAACTGTTTTCGTCTTCTCTGAGATGATTTTCAACGCATTGTTTTCATTTGGAGCTTCCGCGGAAAATGTCACGTGACGATTCTGAACGAATCACGTTGTCAGAAATGGGCATCAGCCAATGAGATTGCGCATTTAGAGTTAAATCCGCCCTTTTACTTTCACGATTGGTTGCTGATAAAAAGGACATGCCCATATTTGGATCCGACAGCATTGTACAGGAGAGAGAGCTTTTTCAATGGTATATGTGACGAGAGGGTGGAGACAGCGATCGCGGAGCAGCGCGATGATTTAGAACGCCAACTTTTGTTGAATTTAGGTGAACTCTACCGACACAAACACACAAAGTGTAGTAAAATAAAGACCTAAATGTGTATTTTTGACTTTTATTCACCACAAGTCTGAAAGAATACATGTTAGTGAAGACAAATAGCCCAAAATTTCAAAATTGACCAGTGAAAAAACCTGATGTTTTTGCCTGCCGTGTCTCGCCTTAAGACGATATCTAGCCTCATATATTGATGTCAATTATAATATCAATATATTGCCCAGCCCTACGACTTAACATTCACAGTGACTGTATTTCAGTTTTCCTGCATAGAAGCTACTCCAGCCTGAATTCTTAAAATAACCTATAGCAATAGTCTTGTTTTAGCCCTTACCTGTGATGTGAAGACACTCTATTGCAAACAGTTGAAAATATATAAGGTTTTGGCGAACTGCAGAACGTCTCTGCTGCGTGTCAGTCTTAGATGATTCACAACACTTTGCTGTGCCAAAAACGGGATTTTGGATGATGACATAGATATGGACCAATCACTGAATAGATTTCCTTTAAGAATATTAAATTCACATTGAATGGTGACACTCCTAAGAGAGTTTACATTCGACACACAAGAATTTTCAAGAGAATACATTATGATATACACATTGGAAATGAAAGATAAACACGTTTTCCATGTCTTAATTGCACATTTGAAACCGGTGTGCTGTTAACTGACCTGCTTATATACTATGGCCTAGATGTTATATTTTATGCCTGCTCTGTCCAAATGGTACCGTTTGATTAACTGCTCGTCGTCAAACATTTCAAAAACGTTCTTTCTCTCCCGAAATATTTGCGCACGTCTGTCTCCTCGGTGCCATCACAGTCCCCTAGTGGCAACTCCTAACCACACGAGAGAGCTCTCGGGCTGTCTTAAATAACTGGGAGAGTAAAGGCTCAGATATACTAGCTCTTTCAACAGTGCGTGCGGAAATCGTGGCGTCACGGGACTGCCGTGAGTATTTATACTTGCGCAAGGTGGTCGCGGCACTAGTTGCAGTCTTCTCCTGAACAGCGGTGATGCTAAGGAGCAAAGGCTACCGATGTTTTTCTTTCTAAGGACTAGAAGAAGAAGAAGAAAAAGATAAACAACGGCAGAACAGGCAGCAACAGTGCCGTCAATGCTTCGATTTGATTCAGTGAGCTACTTGGTCAGATAAAGCCTTTCATTCACACAAAAAGAACTCATCTTAACCCAGTAAGTTTACCTGAGAGACTTGCAGTCAGTCGGCGAGTCCTGGCATCCTGTTTCCCAGGAGCTCGTTCAGGCTTTCTGTTTCCGGTTTGTCGGGCGCCGCTGAAAAAAATAGACTGGTGCGCGCCCTGTGCTCGCGCGCTGAAAATCGGACGCGCCGGCCGGAAATTACGTCATTTTGATGTCATGAATGTGCGCGCCACCTCCAACGCGTCAAGCATAAAACGGCCTTAACAGTGATCCTTAGCTTTAAGAAATTTGATAACTGGCTTTTATACTTAAGTTTGAAAAGAGTATTTCATGAATTCTCAGCACTTACGACTGAAATGGCAAAATCTGGATAAATACGGGCCCTGAGGCCTGTACTACGAATCAAGATCAACATGCCCTGGATTTCTTTCAGTTACCTGGCTTCACTAACCCTAACAACCGTGGTCCCGCATAAGCTGTGTTACGACGGGGGTTAACAACTAGTTCAGTCAACCTAGGGTTTCCCAACCTAGAGACACACGCATTCACATAAAAGAGGCGGGTTTTGCGCAGCATGACCATTCACAAACATCATCTCAAGCTCATCAAAGTTGGTAAAAAAAAATAGCCGACGCTGTCACAACGCTTATCAATATCACTTCCCCATCAGTCAGGCACGAGATCTGACCATAATTACATTTGTGCTTTCCATGAACTGTTGTTGCTTTAGCCTATTATTCCATTTGCAACCCTGGCAGTGGGAAGCGATCGTGAGAGCAAATAAAAATATAAAAACTAGTGCTGTCAAACGATTAAAATATTTAATCGCGATTAATCGCATTAATGTCATAGTTGACTCACGATTAATTGCAATTAATCGCACATTTTTATCTATTCTGAATGTCCCTTGATTTCTGTGTCATATTTTCTCATTTTAATTCTCTTATCAACATGGAAAAGTGGATCGGCTTGCTTTGTGCAAATGTTTTTTTTTTTTTATATTGGCATATACGTAGTGTTGAATTTCACACTAACATTCACACTTGGAGCTAATAATCTTTCACACAATGTAACACTGTTACCTCCATTTTCCATTGCAGATAGTACTGCCTCATGCCTGAGGCGAGCGTGGCTCGTCGCCATAGCAACTATGGTTCCCCCGACTCATTTCCTGGTTGTCCTTCTCCATAAACAACGAAAAATCAAGGAGAGGGTTAACTTTTCCTGCTCCAGGTTTCCCACTGTGGTCAGAAAGAACAGGGGAGAGACTTTGTTTCTCTCACTATGACTCTAGAGTCGCTACTCGCTCCGGAGCTAATCGCCTTGACGAGCCTACAGTACTAGCTACACGACTCGCAAGCTCAAACAAGTGTGTGCGCGGCCGGCCACGCCAAGAGCCGCCTTCATCACTACTATTGGCCAGGCGTCCACAGTAACGTAACCCCATTTGTTCAGGTCCTATCCCCTGACCAATCCACTATCCAAACCTTAACCACTCGAGGTGAAATGCCTAACCCCAACCACGCCATGTCCCGCCTTCATAGGGCGGGACATGGCGTGGCCATAGTGGGATTCGTAATTTTGCCGGCCGTGTCTGTTTTGTTTCCGGTCTAGCTAGATCCGAAAGAACGTTAAAATGGGTTTGCGTTAACGCCGTTAATACCGCTTTAAACTGACAGCACTAATAAAAACATAATTCAAACCGATGTGCGCATTGGCAACACACGGCTCAAGAAGCTGACAAATAGCCTATACGTAATTCCCTGCGCTGAAAATCTATATTTTTCATAAAAATACCCATCAGGGAATGTTAACGGAGTTGTCGGTCTCTAAATGTTTTAACTTTTCTGAGCGTGCATCTCTCTCTCCGTGCACCAAGCTCCACTCGGATCTTCTGAGAACAATGACGCCGTTATCAACCGAGTATTGATTGGTCAGTAGGCTGTGCTTTTACGCCAGTTGATCTCTAATCTCCAACATAACCTACATAAAAAATTACCACAGTGATTGAACTCGGTAACAACTAATCCACCGTCGTGATACACAAAACCCTGGGTTGAACGTGAAGTTACCTCGTTAACGCCAAATCTTGCTTCGTAGTACAGGCAAATAAAAATGCTGCTTTGCGTCACGTTGCTCTGTTTTCGTTTTGAATAATGTGAATGATGCGGCTTGAACAAAATAAGGTTAGACTGATTTGAACCTTCAATGTTTAGTGTTCACTGTATAGTGGTATTATAAAGGAGATACATATAATTTAGACTAATGTAAATAAAGCATAGCCACCCAATAAAAAAAATGCACAGGTTGTTGTAACAGCTGACTAACATTCTTTTTTTCTCCCACAGAACGACCATCCTACGCCCCTCCCCCTCCCCCTGCCCCGACAACAGTAAGTGTCCAAGTCTCAGTTCCAGTCTCAGCATTTACTGTTTAGTGGCCAAAGAGCCATGTTAGCTCTATCCACTCTTTTGGTTTCCTTTTATCTTTTTTTTCTTGCTGTCTTATTCCCCCCCCCTCCACATTTTTTTATATTTCTTTCATTTAATTTTCTTTTTTCTCTGTGTGAACACGCAGAGGTTGCCACAAAGTTGTTCAGCTCTCCATCATCGCTCTCACTTCTACTCTATCCTGTCATACCGCCACTTAGGCTATTTAAGGTCTTGCACAGAATGGGTCAATGTGCCTCTTTTACGAAGTAATCTGATTTAAGATCTTAAGCTTTTTTGGCATCAAAGGTCAGTTGAGTTGAGCACATTTTAAAGAGCCAACATGCTTGTTTTGATGCTTTTCATTACCTTACATTTAGTGCATCTTGCGATTAATAGAGGGTGGCCTGAGCTTTTTATTCCGTATTTACATGCAACATTCACATGTTGTGGATTCATTCTGAATGCTAGCCTGGTGGCCAGTTGCCTTTTTTTCCTTGCATGATGACATCATGGAAAACAAACAAGCAAAAGACACATATTTTCATGTTTTCCCCCTTTTCACTTATTTATGTTTATCCCTCTTCCTCCTCTTGTTTGTAAGCCATTTCTCATTCGTGTTTTGTCTCATTTGTCTTCCATCAGCAAATGCCTTCCACCCCAGGGTTTGTGGGCTACAACCCTTACAGCCATCTGGCCTACAACAACCTCCGGCTGGGAGGGAGCTCCGGAGGCTCCAGCAGGGTAATGAACTGTGGAGGGATTTGGAGAAAAAACAAACAGAAAAGGGGGATGGGCTCAGGATAATAGGAAGGGTAGTAGGAAACTCTCTTGGGCTAAATGGAAGAGCACAGATATTGGGAGAAGTGGAAAGAAAGGAGCATCTGAAAGGTTTAAATTATTTATTAAGTAATACCGTATATAAGCATCATTCTAATGTGAATTTATAGCTGTCCTTTCTAGCTAGGCTCCTTACATTTTTGCTTATAACTTAATTCTGTATATTACACTGTACGAACACTGAATAAACGTTCCCAAAAGGCATCACGTCAAAAGCATTTTCTATGCTATGACTAAAGGCTAAAACTAAAATTAAAGCTGCAAGCAAGCAGCGTGCACCCGTGCACTTCGGGGGTGCCCTCGGCTCCCAGTCGACACCGGCCGTGTATTTCCATTACTGCTGAACACGGCACACAATATTTGGACTTAATTCCCTCCATATGGTGCATAGCGTTAGAAATTACATACTTCAAATTGTGCACCACTTTCTGTGTCCTCTATGTGGCGCTAGAGGACACACACTATTTATACGTCCTGTTGCTGTATTTTTTGTCGCCCATATCATGTAAATCTAATTATTTTCCTCAGGGCTTACTTCCTGTTGCCAGTAGGTGGCGCTATAACACATTTTTTACTTGTATACGCTCTCAGGCCTCTTCTCTAATTGGGCATTACAAATTTGAGGCAGATTGGACAATGTACACTTGAATTACAAACACCTACCTGTTTTGCTGCGTTATATGGTAATTTGACACCTAGCCACGGCCACACCATTGGAAGCAAGTATAAAAGCTTTGCAATTTAGTTTTGGAAAGGTCTTTAGATTGTACCGACCAATTTTGAAGTCGATGGATCGGGTGAAATCTGTAGGAGGAGTATGTTAAGAGTAGTCTGCAAATGGTCAAAATCATCCTGAACTGGCACATTAATATTACTATTGCTGACGTCCTGTTGGGTTTAGGGTGTGTCAAGCGGCTTTTTGTAAGCTTGGACATGATACATTTGTATACAAAATCTCATACGTCTAGGTGAAATGTACTACAGGGGCTGCTACTTTGAAATTTTGTAGGGGGCGCTATTGAGCTAATTTACCTTAAAGGGATACTTCACCGCTGGAAAGCTGAATATATCTTTAAATTGGGTCACTTATGTAGCAGAAATGTGAAAAAAAAAATTTAATTGGTGCCTTCTAGGCCGAGAAAAGCCAGAAAATGTGTTTTTGGCTCATATGGATGAAAGACACCAAATCCCAGAATGCACTTCGCTTCACTGCTTTGAGTCCACTCCCAAGCCACGCCTACCGCTTGACAGACAGACAGTGAGGCACTCAACTCAATGTGTTTTATTGTTATTTCAACCATATACACAAAACGTTTCATCGTGGCTCAAGTGGCGTTACACATTTAAAATATATATAAACTACATTATATAATAACGACATACGAAACAGGCTACCTTTAGTGCACACACACATTATAGGTTCCGTAAAGTTCAGCTAACGCATACTAGCATTAGGCTTGGTGGGCTGTAAACACCGAGTATCACAGCCGAGTATCACAGCCGTGAATTAGCGTGGAATGTCGAATGGTCGCCATGTAACAGTCACAAACTCCAGCGGTCAGCAGTTAGTTGGATGCAAATCACCCCATTTCTGCACCAGTCCGTGTTAACACAGCTCACCTTCATACAGAGCATCTCTAGCTCGGATCGTCGGAAGGCTAGCAGGCCTGGTAGCTGGACAGTCCGGTTCACTGTTGTTCAGCCATGTTTCCACGAAACAAAAAAAAACACAGTCTCTGAATTCGCGTTGGGAACATCGTTGAAGTTGGATGTAGTCCAGTTTGTTGTTAAATGAACGGACACTTGCAAGCAGGATTGATGGGACAGGTGGCCGGCTAGCGTTAGCTCGCTCTGGATGTGCCTTTCCCCCGGCTAGCGTTAGCTTCCCACCTATCCGAGGTGAATGTCCCCTACCCCGGCTCGGGGTAGGAGCGAGCCCGCGGTCTCCGTGCTGTTCTCCGTGGCAGGCGAAGCTCTCGTAGTGGGCCGATTATTCCGTCTGTAATAACGTTTCCTGCATATTCTCCGATCTGTACCGATGTATCCCGGTGGTACACGTGCGGTAGTTTGAATGCACATAATTGTTGTAAAAGTTTGCTGCTGAGAAGTTCTCCCATGAGAGAGAGCCATAGACAGTAAAAGAAGCTCGGGTTGTCGGAGGGCTAGCAGGCGTGGTAGCTAGACAGTCCGGTTCACTGTTGAGCAAAAAACACAGTCTCTGAACTCGCGTTGGGAACATCGTTGAAGTTGGATGTAGTCCAGTTTGTTGTTAAATGAACGGACACTTGCAAGCAGGATTGATGGGACAGGTGGCCGGCTGGCGTTAGCTCGCTCTGGATGTGCCTTTCCCCCAGCTAGCGTTAGCTTCCCACCTATCCGAGGTGAATGTCCCCTACCCCGGCTCGGGGTAGGAGCGAGCCCGCGGTCTCCGTGCTGTTCTCCGTAGCAGGCGAAGCTCTCGTAGTGGGCCGATTATTTCGTCTGTTATAACGTTTCCTGCATATTCTCTGCTCTGTAGCGATGTATCCCGGTGGTACACGTGCGGTAGTTTGAATGCACATAATTGTTGTAAAAGTTTGCTGCTGAGAAGATAGAGCAGAGCCCTGTTTAGCGAGGATTCAAGATGGCTGACATTTCGTTTTTTTTCGGCCGAGATCGCCTCGCTTCGGGTGATGGGCGGGTTTAAAACATGCGGAAGTAGGTCCTACTACTGGTTGTAGTCTTTTGCTCTGGCCAAAAAATCTTCCGATGACGCAAAAATCGTCATTTTACGTCATCGGAAGATTTTTTCCGGACCCCCCAATGCAGATATCTCCTGTCTCAGGGGGATATGAGGGAGGGACGCACGGTCATTCAGAAATACTACCGGGTTTCTACTGATACAAAGCTGAATGCTAAATCGGTGAAGTATCCCTTTAATCAAGCCTGAGACCCATGTTGATCACTTCAGGCCTGGACTAACATTGTGTATAAAAGATTTGGGGCAGATTGGACAATGTATATTTGAGTTCCAACTACTTTATGTTTCGTGATGTAACATCAAGCTCGCCGTGCCACCACGGCGAAGCCCTTTGCCAAAATTCAAATTGAAGCATCATCAAGGTCTTAAGGTTTTCCTGAACACTTTTGAGGTGGATCTGGTAAACCCATTAGGTAGAGGACATAGTGGAACAACTGTAACTTCCTGTTGCCAGTAGGGGCGCTAAGGCCAGGGTCCTTATAAAGCCTGAGCAGTTTGGGGTAGATGGGACAACGTACAGTCTAGTTACAAACCACTTCCTGTTTGGCGAGGGAACATCATAATTTGCTGCTTCGCCACGTATACACCATATGATAAAAAATTAAAAGCTTCGCCAAGGTATTTAGATAATACTGACCAATTTTGAAGTCAATCGGGTTAAATCTCTAGGAGGAGTTTGTTAAAGTAACGCTGAAAATGGTCAAAATCATCCATAATTTGAAAATGTATTTCAATTTAGCGGACCTCGTGTTGGGTTTGGGGGGGGTGGGGTCCAAGAGGCTATTTTGTAAGGCTGGATATGATACATATGCCTACCAAATTTCATGCCTGTACGTGAAGGTTGAAGAGGGTGCTCTAACTTTGATAACTGCGCTATCAAGCCAATTTGCCAGGGCCGATATTGGATCGCAATTTTTGCCAATTTTGACATGCGTACCAATTTTCGAGTGTTTTTGAGTAGCCCAAGCACCTCACATGTGCATTCAAACACATAAAATAAGAATAAAAAGAAACACATTTTCCTCCTGTTTTTTTTATTTTTATTTAACATCGAAATGGCAATTATATCTAAGGTGATTCAACTTCCATGGAAAGGGGAGTACCTAGCTATCTAACAGACTGAGTAAACCCCGCCCACTCTGCTGGCGATTTGATTTCCCCGGCAATGAGGGAGCCAAAGAGAGAGGAGCTCACGACACTCAGACAAGCACTATTTGATTTTAAGTGGTAGATAGTTATTTAGCAGCCTATATGTATTTTTTTTAATAGAAGCAGTTTTTGCTCACACTCTACCTCTCTCACCCAAGTAAGAGAGTGGTATCGCAGCATGTAGCAAATGTCAGAGCTGACCTTAGCATTGATGTAAAAATGCATGTAAATCAGTGAATGCACAGGCAATTAAGTGATATCCTGCAGTTGTGGTGTTGAAATAAAATCCCGTCCTTTTTGTCTGAGACTGAGACAACACTGAGTAAAAATGTGGTTGATTTTGTGACGAGACCGAACACTGCTGAGGTCTTTCAACACAGCTTCGCCGACCGGAAGTGCACGCGAGCCGGGTTGAGACCGTAAACAACGTGTGATGAAGAGGAGGGCTAACGTTGGGCTAAGGCTAACTCCTTATCGGCTATTACTACGCAGCATTTTCCTCCGCCAATTTACGGTCTTTAGCGAACAAAATGGATGAACTTTGGCTACGGATCACCACTCTTAAATGTATTGTGAACTGTATGCAACATTATTTTATTCAGAAACATGGCAACCACAGCGCTGTGCAACAGCACGTGCAGACAATGAGAGGGACGCCACAAAAGCAAGACACACAAGTGTAGCTCAGGGTTATGCAATTGACTCATCACTCATGGATCCTTCTCCTCTCTCACACACTGGCCAACTATGGCAAACTCGCTCCCTCCTACTTTTTCAACATGAAGTAAGAAAAATCATCAAATTTGCAGGTCGCACATGTGCAAGTAGTTAATAAAAATGTACGCAAAATGCCCTGACTTTAGTTCTATGTAAAGGCACAGAGAAACCGACTCAACTTACTTGGCTGTTTGGGTTCCAGCTAAATTAAAGGAAGCCATTACCGTATGCCAGACTGGCGTTATCTTAATAGCCACTACAGACCAACCAGATAATTGGACAGTCTGGCGAGGTCAGTGACTCGAGTCTGTGCGGTGTGTTCCATGCTGTCGTCCGTTGGAGGGGCCATCAGCCTTCATTTTCATAATCGGCTGGGTGGGCACTGCCGGCAGTGGGACTCAAATGACCAATCTGATTGGTGGAGTGCTAATCCGGAAACAGGGAGCCGAAATGAGCGTGACTAGAGTCTCTAAAAATCTGATGAATATCTTTTAAACTGACCTTTGTCGATCTGAAATGAAGACAGATTCAGCAACTGCATGGCCTATTTCTCCTTAAAATGTTTTGAGAAACACGTTTCGGTGAACTATTTTAGTACAATTTGAGATCGTATTCTATCGCCATTAATGGCCATTTTGAAAAATCCAAAATTCGAAAGCAGCAGCCAGACCCAATCAGCTGCCGGTTTTCATTTTTTGGGCGACAATACAGATTAGCGCCGCCTGCTGATATGGAGACGTATTACGTCTAGTCTCTTCAGTGTGTTCTGAGGCATTTTTTTTACCAACTTGGGGAGACTGATCAGTCCTACTGCCTTTTCAGCCGAGGGGCGGCCGTCTGGTCCGTGTGTAGAGGGCTTAAGATTGTAAATCATGCTTTCCATGCCCCCGCCTCTCAAACCCCTCCACACCAAACCGGTGACAGAAAGTTAAAACTGAAAAAGACTGAAAAGAAAAACTGACTGTTAAAAGAGTGGAATGAAGAAAATATCAGATCATTGTCGTGGAACAACACATAATAAATGAATAAAGTAGGGATCGCCGATTTTTTTAGTGCCGATACCGATTTTTTTACATCAGCCTTAGCCGATGTCCGATACGGGCTGCCGATTTTTCTTGAGCCGATATTTGGAGCCGATACTGCTTTTGCTCCCTCAATTTTCTACATGAAATAAAATGAGCAGGTCTAAGGCTAATATGCCGCCTAATATGCAAAGACTACACACTAGTAGGTCTAAACGAAAATGTAAAAGAAGCTGCCAGATTTGTCAACCACAGAACATAAATCAGCAGAGGAAAATAATGTAAAGTCAGATGCACATTAAGCAACAAATTGTTCAAGTTTCTGTTCTAAACTGCATCAACGTTAAAAGGTATAAATATTCAACCACATATAAAACATATCTCAAAGTTTTAAAAGCAGCACTCTCATATTATCGCTGTGATGCATGTGTCCCACTGAGTGAGAGACACACACACACACACACACACAAAGTCATGTTTGGTAGCTGACGCTGACTGAAAAACTCAACCACCATTGACCTGGATTGATAATGATAACGTCAGCAAACGGCTCTAAACACAACACGGTGCACTTATGTCCGACGTGTGTGTTGTGTGTGTCTTTCGGAGAGACACAGACAGACACACATACTGTCCTAACCTCAGCCAGCTGGTCGCTGAATACTCCCAAAAATACCACGGAACCACGGAACAACGTCCACGTATGTCTGGTACATGATAAACGTTAACACAAATTCATATTCAACTACGTATAAAACATATCTGTCATAATTATGCTCTTCTTGAGCGGGGGGGCTGCACTCTGACTGCAATGGCAACTCCGCCCAGCTGTGTGTGTGTGTGTGTGTGTCTCTTTCTGGACGCTGTGGTGTGTGTCAGCCGGGTGATCGCTGAATCAAACTCCCAAAAATAGCACGGAAACACGTCGGCATTACTTAATCCTATGACCAGTGTTTGTATCAGCTAAGTGTATGGCAATATTTCAGCTAAGTCAAACAGTTAAAAGATGCTTCGAAAGTATAAAACTCACCGTTTTATACCGAAAGTATAAAACTCAACTTAGCAGAGTTCCAGCACTCTGCTAGTGGGGGAGGGGCAGTGCATGGTCTGACTGCATGTGAATGGAAGCGTCCCTAGCAACACAGAGCTGCTTTTGTGGATGCCCGACTGTAAATAATGCCGGGGAAATCGGCAAACGCAGCAGCCGTATCGGCCGATGCAAATACACGTAATAACGCATTGGTCGATCCCTAGAATAAAGTGCTCAATGCCCGTGTTTTGTTTTTTAGTGTTTTTCCAGTGATTGTCCGACCAATGAGAAGTTAGTCTGGCAGGAGCATATCTGATATAGTTCCTGTTTCACCCACAAAACTCACATGGATTGTTGTCTTGCTGACCAGCAAGTCAGCCAACACCCTAAATAGACACCAAACACAGTTTTCCCTTATAAAATTGTTTGATTCCTTTTAGTCCTTTATAAATACTTCAAGCCAATTATCAACCCAATTGCATTTATCCAGCTGCAGGAAAGCATCCAGGACCATACGAGATTGTGTATTGTCATGTTTACATGTACATCTCCTTATTTTGCCTTCACACAAGCCTCAGCATTATCAGACCATAATCAGCTGATGTATTATGACAGCGTTTTTGTTTGCTTTTCTCGCCATTTTCTCTAAACCTTTGTCTCTTTTTTTGTTCCCCCTTCCATCTCCTCATTCACACTTGTCTACCCTTCTTTGTCCCCCTTTCTTTCTTTCTTTCTCTCTCTCTGCCCTCCCTCCACAGAACTCCTCAGGCGTCACCGTCCCAAAGCCTCCCAAGCCTCCAGACAAGCCACTGATGCCTTACATGCGGTACAGCCGGAAGGTAAGCAGGAAGGTAAGACACCCATCCACGGTGTCTGCTTTTACTGCTTGTCCTCCCATCCCCTGAAAGGTTGCAGGGGTTTTAGGGGGCGAAACAGCCAAGCCATGACGCCTTCACCACCACCTCCACCACCTGGTGGAGCACTCTCCACTCAGTTATCCCGTTGGCTTACAGAAGCCTCCTGTGTTTGTCAATGATAAAGACAAATTACATCTCCTTGTTTCCTTCTGCAAGCATGATCTGCTCCGGCTTTCATTTTCCCCCTTCCATGCTTGTCGCTTCGCCGCTTCTCTAGTTGTAGAGCTGACATTTTAACAATGGCTTTGGCATAAAGACAAAATCTACTCTAAAATTGAATGACATAAAACTGGTGATTCTATCTTTAGATTTATTTCATTTCATTCCATCCAGTCATTATGCAACACAAATGTGCTACACATTTAAATGGTTTATTGTAATTCTTAGTTGATGGTTCTGTCTAATAGATTTATAATTTTGGGGCTAACTTCTTTCCTTTGCACTTTTCCTCCTTTGTTTCCGTCACTGTCTTATAGTTAGCTAACTTACCATTAACTGCAGTTGCCCTGTTGTGGTGTGTGTGTGTGTGTGTGTGTGTGTGTGTGTGTGTGTGTGTGTGTGTGTGTGTGTGTGTGTGTGTGTGTGTGTGTGTGTGTGTGTGTGTGTGTGTGCGCAAATGCAAGGTATGGGACCAAGTGAAGGCATCCAACCCCGACCTGAAGCTGTGGGAGATTGGAAAGATTATCGGAGGGATGTGGAGAGACCTGACTGATGAGGAGAAACAGGACTACTTGAACGAGTACGAAGCTGAGAAGGTGAGCTGCTGGAAATGTCCTAATTTTAGGTTCAGGTCTAACCAGTACTCTGCGTATTGACATTTGGTATCGTATGATGAGGAATTTTTTGCTACTCGATACTAAGGAGGCAATTTGGTCGGTGCCTAAAAAGTATAGTATTCGGTACCCATCCAGCCCTATTTGGAACAGATATATATTTGCAGTAAAAATAGAATAACAAAAACTCCACCACCATTCATTCATTTGAAGGCAGGGGATGTCGGAAGAAAACTCGGCAGCCTTGTGTCTAAGTTGAAAAAGAATACATTTTTTGGAGAAACGAATCCCGACGTCATGCTGCGTTGGCCAGTCCCATAATTGGTGGTCTGTGATGTGGTGTGAATGCAACCTTCTCTCTCCCCATGTCAGATCGAGTATAACGATTCTCTAAAGGCCTACCACAACTCACCAGCCTACCTGGCCTACGTTAACGCCAAGAACCGCGCAGAGGCCGCAATGGAGGAGGAGAGCAGACAGAGGCAGAGTCGTATGGACAAAGGAGAGCCTTACATGAGCATTCAGCCCGCCGAAGACCCTGATGGTAAGTTTTAGACATGGATGTTTGAAAATAATTTCTAAAGTGCATCGATCAAGATATTAAATATGTTTAATAATGGTTTAAAATCATGAATAGATGTGAAAGCCGCGGCATTTATAAGGTTTTAAATCACAATGTGTATCACGATACGATATATCAATTATTTAAACAATACGGTATTTGCTGATATCACAAAGTCTGCCACAGTCTGATTTTGATTGAGTTCAGGGGCCTGCGATCGAGATGAGACGATACCACATGCCCATTAGTCTCACTTTGCCAGACCCTTCACACGCTGTGGAGCGGAGGAGGGTCTGACTACTCCACACAGCATTCTGGGATGGGAGAAAAACGTGCTCTGGTTTATTGGCATTTATTGGCAAACCAATCACAATCGTCATGGGCGACGCTAAGCTCCGCACAGAGCCACTTTAAAATAGTTGTGCGAGAGAAAACTCAGATTGGACAGATAGTCTAGCTAATGTCTCAATTTACCATGCAGAGATCTGAGGAGCAGTTAACTAGGGCTGTTGGAACAAATTCCGAAATTCAAATATAATTTGAATATTTAAAAAATTAATACTATTCAAATGCTAAAATTACTATTCGAATATTGATTTTTTTATGTATTTAATTTTTTTTATATGCAATCTTGCCTTTCTTGCCACCTTGGCCTACACGCATGTGAAAATGAAATGCTTTTGTTTCGTCTGAACAATAAAGTTTTGGAATCGTATCACAATCATACATGTTCCCTTAGTACATCCACACGGTATCATCTATGGGTATCATCACAATACTATCAAAAATGGCGGAGAGCGACATCCACAGAATGGAGATCACCACTCCTGACAATTTGAGAAGCGATGTGTGGAAGGTGTTTGGATTTACCCATAAAGTAGCAATCTGCAGAATATGCAAAATCTGAATGAAATATCACTCCTCAACGACCAACCTGAGGGCACACCTGACAACGTTACACCCTGACAAGCTAGGCAATTTGTCCGAGGAACTGCCGCTAAAACAGGCAAGAATTACTTTTCTGCCTCTCTCCTCATCACGGGGCTTACCAGCTGTCTGTCAAAAAGCGATCACGGACAAACTGACACGGTTCATTTGTAAAGATATGAGACCGATCAGCATCAGTAATTCATTTTGACCCGCTGTTTTATTGTTAATAAGAAAGCGATCACCTGTTTGCAAATGTTTGTATTGTAATGTTAGTAGTCCCTCTAGTGGACAGAACATATAACAACCACCACATGCTGATAGTGGCATTGGAGATCCATAAGTCTGTGTAATGTCGTAAATATTATTAATAGGATGAAGTTAAGCATTTAATTTTAAAATAAGGAATGGAATTTGAATAGTATTAGAGAGGAAGATTGACAGCCCTACAGTTAAAGGGATACTTCACCGCTGGAAAGCTGAATATATCTTTAAATTGGGTCACTTATGTAGCAGAAATGTGAAGAAAAAAAATTTAATTGGTGCCTTCCAGGCCGAGAAAAGCCAGAAAATGTTTTTGGCTCATATGGATGAAAGGCACCAAATCCCCGAATGCACTTCGCTTCGCTGCTTTGAGTCCACTCCCAAGCCACGCCTACCGCTTGACAGACAGACAGCGAGGCGTTCGACTCAACTCAATGTGTTTTATTGTTATTTCAACCATATACACAAAACAACGTTTCATCGTGGCTCAAGTGGTGTTACACATTTAAAATATATAAAAACGACATTATATAAAAACGACATACAAAACAGGCTACCTTTAGTGCACACACACACATTATAGGCTCCGTAAAGTTCAGCTAAGCATACCAGCATTAGGCTTGGTGGGCTGTAAACACAGAGTATAAACACAGCCATGAATTAGCGTGGAATGTCGAATGGTCGCCATGTAACAGTCACAAACTCTAGCAGTTAGTTGGATACAAATCACCCCATTTCTGCACCAGTCCGTGTTAACACAGCTCACCTTCATACAGAGCATATCTAGCTCGGATCGTCAGAGGGCTAGCAGGCCTGGTAGCTGGACAGTCCGGTTCACTGTTGTTCAGCCATGTTACGAAAGCAAAAAAACACAGTCTCTGAACTCGCGTTGGGAACATCGTTGAAGTTGGATGTAGTCCAGTTTGTTGTTAAATGAACGGACACTTGCAAGCAGGATTGATGGGACAGGTGGCCGGCTAGCGTTAGCGCGCTCTGGATGTGCCTTTTCCCCGGCTAGCGTTAGCTTCCCACCTAGCTGGCGAGGATGTCCCCTACCCGGCTCGGGCCATCGAGCGAGACCGCTGGTCTCCGTGGCCTGCGAAGCTCTCGTAGTGGGACGATTATTCCGTCTGTAATAACGTTCCCTGCATATTCTCCAATCTGTACCGATGTATCCGGTGGTACACGTGCGGTAGTTTGAATGCACATAATTGTTGTACAAGTTTGCTGCTGAGAAGCTCTCTTAATACATCCATGAGAGAGAGCCCTGTTTAGCGAGGATTCAAGATGGCTGACATTTTGTTTTTTTTTACGGCTGAGATCGGCTCGCTTCGGGTGATGGGCGGGTTTAAAACATGCGGAAGTAGGTCCTACTACTGGCTGTAGTCTTTTGCTCTGGCCAAAAAAATCTTTTCCAGATTTTTTCCAGACCCCCCAATGCAGATATCTCCTGTCTCAGGGGGATATGAGGGAGGGACGCACGGTCATTCAGAAATACTACCGGGTTTCTACTGATACAAAGCTGAATGCTAAATCGGTGAAGTATCCCTTTAACTACAGTACTCATAGATTCCAACACAAAGAAAGCGGAAGGAAACAGAAAATACATTCAATTCCATTTTATTTATAGTATCAAATCATAACAGGAGTTATCTCAAGACACTTTACAGATAGAGTAGGTCTAGACCACACTCTGTAATTTACAAAGACCCAACAATTCCAGTAAGTCCCCCAAGAGCAAGCATTCAGTGCGACAGTGGCGTGGAAAAACCTGGGACAGACCCAGGCTCTTGGTAGGTGGTGTCTGACGGTGCCGGTTGGGGGTGTGATGAACAGTGGCAATAACAGTCACAGTAAAGATAATGAAATAGTGACTAGAAATAGTGGTTTTAGTAATTCATGTTAATACATGCATCAAATGAATACATGCATCTGGCACAATTTCCTGCAGCACCGGAACAATCCCGGAAGTGGAACGTCAAGGATATATATATATTAACACAACTGCATCAAGTCATAGCCGCTACAATATAATTTGACAATTTTATTACTGACCTCTTCCAGACATTTAAATGAAAAAAAGAAAAAGAATATATATAATGGGGAATTTTAAAATAAAGGTGCATCTTAAAGATATGTATTGATATTTTCACTTTGCTTTGATGATATTGGATCATTGAATTGATATTTTGATCCATATCGATGTGTCATTACACACAGCATTTAAAATGAGTGTGGTGCTGCAAGTCACCAAAAGGCACTGTTTTCAGTTTGAATTCTTCTAGTTCTTTGCACTTTAAAGATCATTTTAGGGTGGACATCTGCAAAGCATGTGTAAGCAGTTGAGCTGCTCCCTTCCTCCGCCTTGGTACTCAGTTAAGTGTCTACTTTTTCCTCTGGCCAGACTACGATGATGGTTTTTCAGTGAAGCACACAGCAGCCTCTCGCTTCCAGAGGAACCACCGGCTCATCAGTGACATCCTCAGTGAGATTGTGGTGCCAGATGTCCGCTCGGTGGTCACCACGGCCCGTATGCAGGTCCTTAAGAGGCAGGTCCAGTCTCTCATGGTGCACCAGGTAGGTTAAACATTAGTCTCGCATTGCCAGACCTTCCTCCACAGCGCTGCGGAGGAGGGTCTGGCTGGTCCACATAGCATTCTGGGATGGGAGAAAACGTGCACTGGTTTGTTGGCATTTCTTTAAACCAATCACAATCGCTAAGCACTGGTACGGTGGCGCTGCAAAATACCATCGGGAAGCTACTTGTCTTGGTGGAACTTGTGCACGTAGGGAGGCGAGCTCTGTAATTAAATTGGCTGTTCAGTGTGTGATGAGAATTTTACTCAAAAAAGTAAGTTGGATTGTCGTAGTGCTGGGCGGTATACCGGTTCATACCGAAAACCGGTGTATATTTTCGTCACGATGTTCATTTTTAATATACCGCCATACAGGCTCAGCGCCCTCCACATCAGCAGGTAACACGGGGAAAGCAAAAGAAAAGTCGAGCCAAATGTCACTTAAAGACGCGTTTGCTAGAGGGACTTGCTATGACAGAAAAAGCAAACGGTGGATCGAGATTACAAACTCCATCACCAACCACCTAGCTAAAGACATGGTCCCGCTTAATACAGTGGTGAGTAATGAGTCAATTAAGTCAATTTACTGCAGTAATTCCTCTCTCAACGAGTAGAAAATGCATTGAACATCTGAATATGCATGAAAAAAAAACCCGTAAAAAACGGAAAACCGGCATAATTTTGAAGAAAAACGTGATATGAATTTTTGGTCATACCGCTCAGCACTAGATTGTCGGTTGTACTTTGGAGGATGTTTTGCCGAATCGACCAGAGTTTAGAATGCCAACACAAAGGCAGCGGAAGGTGAGGGACATCCAGCGGCACCGAAACTATCCCGTAAATGAAAACGTCGTCGATATGGACTAGTTAAACATTTAATCTGCCATTGGAGGGCCCAAATTAATATGTGAGCTGAGAGGAGCTCAGTAGCGTTTCTTCCTTCTTTAAAAAGAATGTTATCCTGCAAAAGGCAGACTACAACCCCAAATCAGAAAAAGTTGGGACAAGCAGTGATTTCTAAATGTACTTTGACTTGTATTTCATTGCAGACAATACAACAGCACATAATTTAATGTGTTCCTCATGATTTTTATTGTTGTTTTTTTTCTTCAAAAAAACAAAATTCCTATTTTGGTTCTTGCAACACATTTCAAAAAAGGTTGGAACAGTAAAGCATTTACCACTTTGTAATGTTGCCATTCCTTTTCACAACATTTAAGATATGTTTAGGGACTGAAGACACCAAGTGATGAAGTGTTTCAGGTGTAATTTTGTCCCATTCTTGCTGCAAACAAGTCTTAAGGTGGGCAACAGTATGGGGTCTTCGTTGTCGCATTTTGCGCTTCAAAATGTGCCACACATTCTCTATTGGAGACAGGTCGGGACTGCAGGCAGGCCAGTCAAGTACCCGTATCCTTTTCTTCCGCAGCCAGGACTTTGTAATGTGTGCAGAATGTGGTTTTGCATTATCTTGTTGAAATATGCATGGATGTCCCTGGAAAAGATGTCTTCTTGAAGGCAGCATATTGTGCTCCAAAATCTCTATGTACTTCATCATCATCGAATTCAGCATTAATGGTGCCATCACAGAAGTGCAAGTTACCTTTGTCAAGGGCACTGACACAACCCCATACAGTGTTTCCCTTAGGATTTTTTTAGCTGTGGTGGCAGGTATGCCAACCCTCCCCCCCCCCCCCCCCCCCCCCCCCCGCGCAGACACTCCCAGGCCGGACTTTCAAATAAAGAAAATAAAATTAATGTATACCTATTATGCCTATTCTCGTTCAAAATGTTCACTTTCTTCCTGAATTACTGCTATTTGTTTTACATACAGTACATTAGTGTGAGCAAACTCCTCAAAAACATGGAAACTCCATAATGATAACTGACTCTTTAACTAGAACAAGATCTCAGACTAGGAGGCAGTTCACTGAGTGATTGTTAGTCTGTGATTGGAAACATGGTTTTAGCTAGTATGCAGGAAAATGCTTGCAGAAAGAAAGGCTGTTGTCAGGTAAAAATGTCACAGTCAAAGAGGCTGAAGGGAAAAATGACGTAGAAAAGCCTTTAATGATGAATGGACTGATAAGCAGGCTAGCATTCATACTGTATCCCTCATTTGCAATGAAATGATGGCTGTTGGAAAATAATAAAACCAGCATCATTATCAAGAATGAAGAACGCGACGGTAACGATCGCGTCATTCACGTGCATATTAAGTAGCCACATGTATCTGTTTTGGTCTTAGTTATAATACATCCACAGATATACCGCTCCAGGAGAGAGAGAACGGTTCGCTCAGCCAGCAGTTAAGTTTATAAGAATTTGTCCAAATTTCTATATTCCCTAAAACTACAACTACAACCGACAGCTTTATTTGTTTTAGCTTGTTGGTAAAAATGAGCAGAGTAGAGCTGTGTTTGGTAAAACAGCGCGGTGGACGAGAGCAGACAGAGCAGATTAAAATATCACTTTCTACATGTTTATGCCGGTCTATACAGGTGAGTGCATTGATAATTATTGACTTTTTACTCACGAAGGTTTTATCGTAACCTACTTACAGTAACGAGACTAGCGTTCATCTGCCCCCCCCAGCGGCCGTTGGTAATCCTCGGTATCGTTCCCAGTCAGGTGCTGCACGTGTTTTAGATGTGTGTGTGTGTGTGTGTGTGTGTGTGTGTGTGTGCGTTAACGTTAACGCGGCTGCGTGTGTGTGTGGCGCGCAGGCAAGAATCCCGGCATGTGAATAGAGACAGGGGGCTGGGTTTGTGCTCTACCTGTGAAGCGCGTGTCCGCGCTATTCTCCGACAATCAATATTGATACCGTGGCGTGGCGGCAGAAATTTAACTGTGGCGGTGCGCCACTTGCCAATCAACGTAGGGGAAACACTGCCATACCATGACAGACCCTGGCTTTTGGACTTGTTGCTGGTAACAGTCTGGATGATCCTTTTCTTCTTTGGTCCGGAGCACACGGCGTCCATTTCTCCCAAAAAAATACCTGAAATACTGATTCATCTGACCACAGTACACGTTTCCACTGTGTGATGGTCCATCCCAGATGCCTCCGAGCCCAGAGAAGTCGACGGCGCTTCTGGACACTGTTAACATAGGGCTTCCTTTTGGCACAGTACAGTTTTAACTGGCATTTGTGGCTGTAACTACGTATTGTGGTACTTGACAGAGGTTTGCCAAAGTAGTCCTGAGCCCATGTGGTGATATCGCTTATAGATGAATGACGATTCTTGATGCAGTGCCGCCTGAGGGATCGGAGATCACGGTTGTTCAGCTTAGGCTTGCGCCCTTGTCCTTTACGCACTGAAATTCCTCCACATTCCTTGAATCGTTTAATTATGTTATGCACTGTTGAAGGTGAAATAAGCAAATGTATTCCTATCTTTCTTTGAGGAACATTGTTTTTAAACATTTCAATAATTTTCTCACGTATTTGTTGGCAAACTGGCGATCCTCGGCCCATCTTTGCTCCTAAAGGACTAGACCTTTCTTGGATGCTGCTTTTGTACCAAATCATAATTACAATCACCTGTTGACATCACCTGTTTCAAATCACATCATTATTTAACCAATTTACCTGATTACTAGCCCTAAATTGCTCCTGTCCCAATCTTTTTTGGAATGTGTTGCAGGTCTGAATGACAGGAAAGGATGTATATTTACAAATGAAATTAAGTTAACCAGACAAAACATGAAATATTTTGTGTTCACATTGTCTGCAATGAAATACAAGTCAAAGTACATTTAGAAATCACTACTTTCTTTTTTTATTTGTGTTTTTCATACTGTCCCAACTTTTTCTGATTTGGGGTTGTCGTTAACATCCGGGCACTCACTACGAGCAGACTGTTTGGAAAGGAATTGAACCGTTCTGCTGTTGTTGAAGCTGAACATCCTAGTTTCGTACAGTCCAAGTGACCTTTCCAGGACCTGTGTGACTACCCCACTGTCATTTCCAACCAATCACATAAAGCGCGCAATTCGCAATGAAATCGACACTAGTCTTCCCTGATCAAACCCACCTCGCGACCTGAGCCGTGAAGCCGAGTAGATCGAGAAGGGTTACCCCATTCAAACACACAGTCGACCCGGGTATAACCCTGACTGAGCCAGTGCTGTGAAGGGCTATCCGTGTGTCTCACCTGTCTCTCTTGTGTGTTTCAGAGGAAGCTGGAGGCAGAACTTCTGCAGATTGAGGATCGCCACCAAGACAAGAAAAGACGTTTCCTGGAGACCACAGACTCATTCAACAGTGAACTGAAGCGGGTACGGCAGCATTTATTTACCTAGGGACAGCTGAGTGAGAAGCACGGATGAGGTTTTATTCCACAGTGCCAAACGTCCATCTGGTATAATGTGTAACCACAGGTTCAGGTTGTTCGATTACCCCTGAACCAAATGTGAACCTGTAACCAAAGGAAGAGTGTTATTACTAATGTTGTATTCATTGAACTCTCAGATGTTTTGGTATGTGAAAGATAAATTGAGCATTCATACGGGAACATGTTTTCACATCACTTTATTTACACAGATTTCAGTGTTTCCTTTAGGATTTCTTTTAGCAGTGGGGACAGGTCTGTCCGAACAACCGCGACTACATTGTGCGTCTAACCTATTTCTGATACCGTGGCGGCAGAATTTTGCCATGGCGGGCCGTCACTACAAAATCAACATAGAGGAAACACTGGATTTGTGTCTTTGCATTCAATCTGATGACAATTTAAGGTTAATTTGTAAATGGAAAATTGAGCTTAGTTGAAGCCATTAACCCAGTGTTCCCTGTGTCTCCAGCTGTGCAGTCAGAAGGTGGAGGTGGACATGGACAAGTTAGCAGCGGAGATGGCTGCGGCTGAAGAGGCAGCCAGGCGGCGAGCGGAGGAGAGGGAGCGTGAGGCGGCCGAGCAGGCGGAGAAAGCTGCCCAACAGGCGCAGCAGCAACAGGAGACTGCTGGAAACAAAGCTGCAGAGCAGGGCAGTGCTAATGCTAGCAGCCCAGCTAACCCCACCTCAGGGACCAAGGAGGAGGACAAGCCCACACCAATGGAGACAGGTAGCCACAGTGTTTAGATGGATGGGAAATGGACTGCATTTATTTAGGGCTTATAAAATGAATCGCAATTTTGTTGAAATCGCAATATGGACTGGTGCAATATCCGAAACGCAGTATTTGTTAAGGTAAAATATGTGTCAAACCATTCTGCACAAGTATCGTGGTGCTGCAGAGAAGTCCTGGCCTACACATCCTATCCTACAAACTAGAGAAAAATTCTTTGCTTGTTACAGACCCTCTCATCATTTTTTTTATTAAACAATATTTCAATGAAAGTGACTAGTGATACAAAAATGATCATTCGCTCCAATATCGTGAATCATATCGAAATATCAGTCAAAATCATCGCAGTTAGCTATTTTCCTCATATCGTGCAGCCCTACATTTATATAGTGCATTTCTACTTTACTGAACACAGCTCTCTCTCATTCACACACACATTCACACACACATTCACACACCGATGGTGGCCAGCTGCCATGCAAGGCGCTGGCCACCATCGGGAGCAACGTAGGGTTCAGTGTGTTGCTCAAGAGCTGACAGGAGGAGCCGGAGATCAAACCCCCAACCTGATGAAAGGACGAGCCACAGCCGTCACCTAAAAATGTTTTTGTTTATAAAACTGAGAACAAATTTTAATTTGTTTTTGAAAACTTGTGAACCTTTTGTAAAACCTGAAACTATATTTGTGATCATTTTTTAAAGATTTGCATCTTGAGTAGAAACAATGGGCTACAGAAGAGGGAAATAATGGCAGAATATTATTTTGTTATTTTTATTTTTTGTTAAACATGTTGATCTGTGGCCGGGTTAGCTCAGTTGGTAGAGCAGGCGCACATATATAGAGGTTTACTCCTCGACGCAGCGGCCGTGGGTTTGACTCTGCGGCCCTTTCTGCACGTCCTGTGGAAATAAAGGCCTAAAATGCCCCCCAAAAAAAAAAATGCTTTTCTTTCTCCTTTTTCCCTCCCCAGATGAGGCAGTGTCTGCAGAGCCCTCCTCAGACCCCCAGCCCGCTCCACCTCCTCCATCTGACCCCCCCTCCTCTGCCTCTGACAAAGCCACGCCTCCCCCCGAGCCCCCCAGGGAGAGCAGCACTCCGACCAGCAGTGCCCCCAGCGACGACAGCAGCAGCAGCAGCATGCCCCCCCCTTCCTCAGAGAGCGCCCCGGGTGCAACAGCCCCAGTGGTCTCCGACCCCCCGGCAGCCCAGGAAGCAAGCTCCAGCGCGGCTAACCCTAACGTGGCCGCAGCGCCTCCGCCTCCCCCCACCTCAGAAGAGCCAGCGCCTCCACCGCCACCACTTCTGCCCCCCAGCCAGGGCAGCCAGCAGTATGACATGTAATAGTGTGTTTGTTAGATACACAGTGGTAACTATAGAAGTCCTCCCTGTGCTGCAGCTCTGCCTGGACGGAGCAGCAGCCAGGTGTGGGAAGCAGTGAGACGTCTATGGTGGCTCTATCATAACACATCTTGTGAATGGGCGGTGCTGAATGCTTGAGGGTCTGATAATATGGTCAATAAACAGTTACACACGTGTATTTCATACAAGAGTGATGTAGGCTTTTCATCATCCAGCCTCATGTAGCCGGGCCAAGCCCCAAGCTGTTGGGGTTAACAAGGATAATTAGGATTTCCCTTAAATCTGCGTAGGTTTCCTTTTTGAAACGTACTCCGCTCCGATGATGTGACTGAATGAATTCGAATTTCTTATGAATTTTGAGTTTGTGTTCCAGGCGCCGTACAAGCCATTCCTTTTTTCTAATCATGTCACTTGATGTGTCAAATAACCACACACACAGACTTCAAACAGGATGCTCTGGGGCTGTTAAATGGCGAGCGGTCAGCAGTAACCCCGCTGGCTGCTTGCACGTCACATACTGGTATCCAACTCAGCACCTACTGTCACTGTTATGCTGTCTGCTCCTCTTTGGTGTCAAATATCCAGCAGTAAATCCTTAGATACATTTCCAGTTGGCAAAGAAAAGCAGCAAATACTCTCATTTTAAGAGGCTGGTAATACAGAATGTTTAGCATTTTCGCTTGGCCATTTGAAATAAAAAAAACAAAAAACATAATTGATTATCAAAAGTTACCGATTGTTGATCAACTCGTTAAATCTCGTTGAAGCTATAATTCTGCATCACCGTGAGGGGCACCATTGCCAGCTGCTCCATCTTACTTCCTTGTCTATGAAACCAGGAGAGAAAAAGTGATTTCAGGAGTTGTTTGTAGGGAGAATGCACGCTGATGGCTGTTTTTTGATTTACACTCAAATGTAAAGTAACTCCACTGTGTAGACTTTGTATTGCGGGATGTCGCTGAAACTTGAGTTCCACATAGTTCTTTCTATATCGCTCAGTTTTGATGTATAAACATTTAAATCAGCCCTTATAGTTTTCCTAAATAAGGCCCCAGCTGCAAACTTAAAGGGGTACATTTCATAAACATAATTCATGTTCTGAGTCTCAATTGTCTGAAGCTCAGCGTACGTTCCCACACCCCCCATTTTAAAACCTCAAAATCTTGTATCAGTTTGTGTGATTTGCAAAACTACTGTTACTGCTTTTTTTGTGTTTTTAGAGATCTAGTGGAACCTTTTAGATTAATGTACTCAAATTCAGTCTTTTATATTGATATAAACATTCAGTCTGGAGTCGGACGCCATTTCTAACATGTTTCAGTTTGACTGGGGATGACACACCTTGTGATTGTTTCCAGGTCTGAAGTTAGTTAAGGAGCAAGGCACATTTTAATTATTGTGGTGCACTCGCATTCTGCATGCTATACTAAATACTAACCAGAATCCTGCAAGCATCTGAACAATTACACAACGTGCGCAAGAAACAAAAAAAATGAAATGATAGGCAATAGTTATCAATGATAGTTTCCAAGGTGCTTTATTAAAATCTGTGGATGGTAAAGTGACTTGCATTGAGTATAACAAGTTGACATTGCTGTTTGTTCCCCTGTATTCATCACATTTATGTAGAAAGACCTGACACACGTCTCACTTAGCATTTAATCTGTAACAGCTTCTCTATAAGGTGAGGCTATTTATTTTTTAAAGACTGCTCCTCCTTTAGACTGCATATTCCTGTTTACACCACAAGCAGAGAAATGCACACGCTACCCTCATCCAAATGTAACCTCAGTCACTTGTGCATTTAAAGGACTGTTTTCTTACTTGGAACTGTTTTTAGTAATAAGCCTGTTTTTTGTTTTTTTTAATCTTTCTTTTGTACTGTCTGAACTTCTATCCAAATAAAGATGATTTCTCAGTCTTTCTGTGGCTGTGTTGTGTTTCTGCCACACCAGCAGCTGGTGCTAGAAATTGTTTCTATAGCATCAGATACCTAATAATAAAATCCAAACTTGAACACACCAAACATCAGCATGATTAAAAACGACCTAAAATGACAAAAACATTTATTTGACGTGTACTTCCATCTGTTAACATTGAGGGGGAGAGATGCATAACCTATACTGCAGCCAGCCACCGGGGGGGCGATCCAGATGTTTTGGCTTCAGTTTAAAGTCTCTGTACTAACCCCCTGTGGGGGTCCCGTCTCTGGTTGGAGAGGCCAGCTGTACACAAAGAAACTGTTCTTGTGTCGGGAGGTTTTGGTCCTGCCTCGTGCCAGAGGGGAGGGGTTTAAACAGTTTGTGTCCGGGGTAGGGGGGGTTTGGCCACAGTCTATTCTGCCTGCCTCACCATCCTGGAGGGACGGCAGATTGCAGCCAATTACCTTCTCCGCAGAGCGATCGATATGCTGTAGTCTGCCCTTGCTGTGGGACCAGATGGTGATGGAGCAGGTGATAATGGCAGAGTAGAAGTGCACCATCATTGTTTTGGGCAGGTAGAACTTCCGCTGCAGCAGGAAGTATATCCGCTGCTGGGCTTTTTTGATGAGGTGCTGGGAGATGATGGAGCCCAGGAAGCGGAAGGGCTCCAACAGTATCGACTGTGGAGACCCCCCCAGGGTGATGGGGGCGGGTGGGGCTGCGATCTTCATAAACTCCACAGTCATTTCCACTGAGCGTTTTTGTTCTGACTGCAGCAGATCACCAGGTGGTCAACCCCCCACCTGTAGGCAGACTCACCCCCACCAGAGATGAGCTAGGCCAGATTACCAACATCATATCGGGCGTGTGCCAAAATTATTGAGATGATTAACCTTTTAAAATATTAGTGGGGCTGCACCAGGCCGGCCCGGCGGCCTCAGCTCTGCGGGCGCAGACATTGGCGACTTTAGACCCTTTTTAGGGGGGATCAAGCCCCCCTAAATTTCATCTCAGCCCCCCTAAAAATCATAATAAAAAAAAATATATATATATTTGTATATATATATATATATATATGTATGTATATATATATATATATATATATATATATATATATATATATTAGGGCTGTCAGTTTAACGCGCTATAAACGGCGTTAACGCAAACCCATTTTAACGGCGACAATTTTTTTATCGCACGATTAACGCATAGAGAGAGCAACGGGATCTGTTAGTCCACTTCTTTAACTGTCTATGGCCACGCCATGTCCCGCCCTACGAAGCGGCTCGATTGGTTGGGGTTGAGTAGTTAGGATAGCGGATTGGTCAGGGGATAGGACCTGAACAAATGGGGTTACGTTACCTTGGACGCCTGGCCAATAGCAGTGATTGAAGGGCGGGTTTCGCAGACCGAAAACTCGCCGCTGTTTGGGCTTGCTAGCCGCGTAGCTAGCTAGTAGGCTAGTCACGGCGATTAGCTTCGGAGCGAGCGAGTAATGACTCTACAGTCAGTGAGCAGGGCTCAACATAAAAAAAAATCCCCACTGGCCCCCGGGACCAGTAGATCAGAGTTTTGCTGGCCCCTTCTAAATTTTTACTGGCCCTCAAAGAAATATCGTAGTTGTGATTGGCAAAGGACAAAAAAGCAGGAAAATATACGCCGCACCTAAGCTTCAGAAAATGGTTATAACCCAGCTAGCCACTGTATGTTGTGCCATTAGCAGTAAAGCTAGACCAGGGTCATCAACTACATTTTTCCAAGGGCCAGAATTTTTTTAATCTGACACTCCGGGGGCCGGACTTTCAAATAAAGAAAATAAAATGTATTTATACCTAATAAGCATAGCCTATTCTTGTTTGATATTTCACTTTCTTACTAAATTAATGCTATATATTTTTTTTACATGTAGTGTAAGCAAACTCCTAAAAAAACATGGACAATCCATAACGATAACTAGAAAGGCTACTTAACTAGAAACAGTTCCCAGATTAGGGGGCAGTTCACTGAGTGATGATTAAAGTCTGTGATTACTGAAACGTTGTTGTAGTATGCAGTGTCCTGATTGGTGGAAAATGCTTGCCGAAAGAAAGACCTGTTGTCAGGTAAAAATGTCACAGTCAGAGAGCCTGAAGTGAAAAGTTGATGTGGAAAACAGCAGCTGTAATGATGAATGGACTGATAAGCAGGCTTCAATCGTGAATACCTTATTTGAAATAAGACAATGCTGTTGCAAAAGAATACAACTGGCAACATCATCAAGAATGAAGAACGCGGACATAACGGTCAGGGTACTAAAGTATAATCCGTTTTTCGTTTTAAACCAAAAACGAAAAAACGGGTCGATATTTCGTTTTTTGTTTCAAACCAAAAACGAAAAAACGGAAATATGAGCTCCGTTTTCCCGTTTTTTCAATGTCCATGCAATTTGAAAATTAAGTGGAAAATTGCTCGTTTTTCAAATGTTGTTATTTTGTTTTTCATCTTTCCGTTTCAACCCAACAACGAGAATACGGGCTCATTTTTTGTAATGTGCATAATCACTGAAAATCCGACGGAACACAGGTCTCGTTCTTGTTTTGTATGGGCTTATGTGTTGAAGATCGAAAGTCGCTCATATCAATGCGCTGGACCGGAAGTAACATTAGCGTGTCAAAATAAAAGTACAAGAACTGTAATAACTGCCAGAGGAACGAGATACTTTAACTTTTGCCTGTAGCTTGTCAGATTAGGCTAAAATCAATTATTTAGGGTTATATAAAGTATTTAATTGAGTAACATTAATTAATAGCCACAAAGGGAGTAAGAATGGATATTGTTTTAAAATAGAAATAGGATTATAATATTTTTTAAATCACATTTTAAATAAAATCTTCATTCCCCTAGCATTATGTGTGGCATCATTGACTACTTTTACTCTAATCTTACACCAGCCAGTAAAAAAAAGGCAAAAAATATAAGGGCTTTTTTAAATTGCTCTGCAGAATATTGTATGTGACATGTTTGACCACATCAGCTGCCATTGAACATGGCAATGTGATGAAGAACATAAATTAACAATGTAAAGTGTACTGGACACTCTCATTCTGGTCTGGTCTCCTCAGGCCCTGCAGACTGGACCAGAGTTCATGGTGAGCATGGTAGACCTCCTCACTGCAGGGCCTGGGCCTGGATCACCCAGCTCGTTAGATGTTCACTGCTCATACTAAGCCCTTGAAACACTAGTTGACCAATATTGGATAATACAATATAATACATAATAGATATTGTGTGGTTGAATTACAATAAGGAATGGTCAATGGTATATATATATATATATATATATATATATCAGTTTTGGTTACAGAATGAGACCCGGATGAGAAGCAACATGGCAGCTCCCTCACTAATATGATGAGAGTTTTGCAATGTGGCCCAATTGTACACATTTAAAATGATTGAACTTCTTTTACACACAAGCTCAACCAAGACCTAAACAATGGATTTTTACTGACCAATTTGCAAATGCTTTCACACTGTAAGTCAGAACAGATAACATCATGTTCTAAACCTAACGTATAGGCTAAAGTCACAGTGAACAGCTGTTCATATTGTAAATTGAAACACAAATATATCCCCTGCATTTTATTCCATTGCTACTGAGAAACAGCTGATTGAAGCTATGCAAATATCAATCACAGCTGATTCCCCTCTAGGAAACACATTCAGGTGTTGAAGTTCTTTCAATCACATGACCACATGTTACTGTAATACATACAGTAACAGAGGACCTATTTGGGCTGATTTTGTGTATAAAAGGAACAATAAAGATGAACACAAAGAAAGTAAGAAAAATGCCTACACGAGGGAGAGGAAGACGAGTACCAGGACAATTCTGTCTCTGTCTTCTTTTTTTCATTACATTACATGTCAGTTAGCTGACGCTTTTATCCAAAGCGACTTACAATTGCTATATATCAGAGGTCACACGCCTCTGGAGCAACTAGGAGTTAAGTGCCTTGCTCAGGGACACATTGGTTGATGTATCGCAGTAGGAATTGAACCCAGATATCCCACACCAAAGGCATGCATCATAAAAACTGTAAGTGGTTTAGTGGTTTAGCCCTCGTGTTGTCTTCCTGTCGACCATGCACTTGTTGTCCTCCCGGGTCATAGATGTTGCAAGCATAACAAAATTGACCAGTTCATAAAGCATGAAGTAATTTATTACTCAATTCTGTGTTAAGCCTTTTATCCAACTTCATTCCACTCATTAGTTTTACACTTATTTTTGCATTCATGGTCAACAGACCTCATTTACATGAATTATATCTAATTTCTGAGTAAAATGAGGATATATGATTAGTTGTTTTGGATTATAACAGACTGGTATATGGCAAATATTAGCCAGGATATACCCAGATCAAAATTAACTGATGCAATTGTATTCACCAACAACAGAGAGCCAACAAAAAGGACAAAACTATTTCATGAAGAAATGTATTGTCTCCATTTAGGAAAAGACACATTGAAGGTGTTATAAGGACAAGTTTACAAAGCTGTAGCTTTGAAGATGTGTGTGCGCTCACGTGTGTGTGAGTGTGTGAGTGTGTGTGTGTGTGTGTGTGTGCGTGCGTGTGTGTGTGTGTGTATGCACATACTTGTACATATGCACGTGTGTCCGTGTGTGTGGCGGGGTGAATGTGTGTATGCAGGTGTTTGTGTGTCTGGGCATGTGCATGCATGTGTGTGCATGTGTGTGTGTTTATCTTTTGTAAAGCACAATAGTGCCCTATTGCACTACCTGTGGTCAAAATGCACCTGGAAAGACCATACATGCTATAAAATTGAATAAAACACCCAAAATTCTATGAAAGTTGTGAATATGAATTTTACTTGCGAAGAGCATGGAACGGAACAATGCATGTTATTTTTTGGTTAATTTGGTTGAAAGAAACCCATATTTCTTATAAGAAACTTTGAAAACACGACACATTTAACCCGAAGACAACAACAAGGGTTAGATGTCTTTTTACTGGCTGGTGTAAGATTAGAGTAAGTAGTCAATAACGCCACACATAGGCTAATAACAGAGGAATGTACATTTTATTTAAAATGTGATTTTAAAATTATTATTCAATTATTAAATACTTTATATAACCCTAAATAATTAATTTTAGCCTAATCTGACAAGCTATAGGCAACAGCTAAAGTATCTCGGTCCTCCGGCGGTTATTACAGTTCTTGTACTTTTATTTTGACACGCTAATGCTACTTCCGGTCCAGCGCTGCGTTGATATGAGCGACTTTCGATCTTCAACACATAAGCCCATACAAAACAAGAACGAGACTTGTGTTCCGTCGGATTTTCAGTGATTATGCACATTACAAAAAATGAACCCGTATTCTCGTTGTTGGGTTGAAACGGAAAGATGAAAAACAAAATAACAACATTTGAAAAACGAGCAATTTTCCACTTAATTTTCAAATTGCATGGACATTGGAAAAACGGGAAAACGGAGCTCATATTTCCGTTTTTTCGTTTTTGGTTTGAAACGAAAAACGAAATATCGACCCGTTTTTTCGTTTTTTCGTTTTTGGTTTAAAACAAAAAACGGATTATACTTTAGTACCCTGACCCATAACGATCACGTAATTCACGTGCATATTAAGTAGCCCCCCACTAACACAAAACGTTTAGGGAACGTTAGATAACGTTAGTTTTTGGTTATCTAAAGGTTAGTTCGAACCAAACCAAAAACTAACGTTGAGGTAACGTTTCCTCAGGGTTATAACGGTCAGGGTACTAAAGTATAATCCGTTTTTTGTTTTAAACCAAAAACGAAAAAACGGGTCGATATTTCGTTTTTCGTTTCAAACCAAAAACGGAAATATAAGTTTTCCCGTTTTTTCAATGTCCATGCAATTTGAAAATTAAGTGGAAAATTGCTCGTTTTTCAAATGTTGTTATTTTGTTTTTCATCTTTCCGTTTCAACCCAACAACGAGAATACGGCCTCATTTTTTGTAATGCGCATAATCACTGAAAATCCGACGGAACACAAGTCTCGTTCTTGTTTTGTATGGTCTTACATGTTGAAGATCGAAAGTGGCTCATATCAATGCAGCGCTGGACCGGAAGTAACATTAGCGTGTCAAAATAAAAGTACAAGAACTGTAATAACTGCCAGAAGAACGAGATACTTTAGCTTTTGCCTGTAGCTTGTCAGATTAGGCTAAAATTAATTATTTAGGGTTATATAAAGTATTTAATTGAGTAACATTAATTAATAGCCACAAAGGGAGTAAGAATGGATATTGTTTTAAAATAGAAATAGGATTATAATAATTTTTAAATCACATTTTAAATAATATCTGCATTCCCCTAGCATAATGTGTGGCATTATTGACTACTTTTACTCTAATCTTACACCAGCCAGTAAAAAAAAGGCAAAAAATAAAAGGGCTTTTTTTAAAATTGCTCTGCAGAATATTGTATGTGACATGGTTGACCACATCAGCTGCCATTGAACATGTCAATGTGATGAATAACATAAATTAACAATGTAAAGTGTACTGGAGACTTTCATTCTGGTCTGGTCTCCTCAGGCCCTGCAGACTGGACCAGAGTTCATGGTGAACATGGTAGACCTCACTGCAGGGCCTGGATCTGCCAGCTCGTTAGATGTTAAGCCCTTGAAATAGTAGTTGACCAATGTTGAATAATACAATATAATACATAATGGATATTGTGTGGTTGAATTACAATAAGGAATGGTCAATGGTAAGCACTGTGGCCTCACAGCAAAAAGGTACTGGGTTGGACCCTGCTGGCCCGGGGCCTTTCTGCATGTTCTTCCCGTGTCTGCACGGGGTTTTCTCCAGGTGCTCTGGTTTCCCTCTCCACTAAAAGAAAACATGTTGACCTGCCTTTCACTTAATTGTAAGTCGCTTTGGATAAAAGCGGCAGCTAAATGACGTCATTTAATGGAATGGAATGAACAAGTGAACTAAAGCACATACGGCTTAGAACATAACACCAAAACAACATAAAACTCAAGGAACTAAATAACTAATAACAATGTGCTGCTGTGTGCTTGTGTGCATGTGTGTGTTGTAAATAATATAATTGGTACCAGTCCTGACTTTGCAATGTATTATTTTTATGATCAAGATAACTGACATCTCCTGGTAAGCAATATAAATATTTACTGCCATTGTATTGTTGGAGCAGCAGCAGATGGCATATATATATATATATATATATATATATCTATTTCTCAGTTTTGGTTACAGAATGAGACCAGGATGAGAAGCAACATGGCAGCTTCCTCATTAATATGATGAGAGTTTTGCAATGTGGCCCAATTGTACACATTTAAAATGATTGAACTTCTTTTACACACAAGCTCAACCAAGACCTAAACAATGGATTTTTACTGACCAATTTGCAAATGCTTTCACACTGTAAGTCAGAACAGATAACATCATGTTCTAAACCTAACGTATAGGCTAAAGTCACAGTGAACAGCTGTTCATATTGTAAATTGAAACACAAATAAATCCCCTGCATTTTATTCCATTGCTCCTGAGAAACAGCTGATTGAAGTTATGCAAATAGATCAATCACAGCTGATTCCCCTCTAGGAAACACATTCAGGTGTTGAAGTTCTTTCAATCACATGACCACATGTTACTGTAATACATACAGTAACAGAGGACCTATTTGGGCTGATTTTGTGTGGAAAAGGAACAATAAAGATGAACACAAAGAAAGTAAGAAAAATGCCTTCACGAGGGAGAGGAAGACGAGTACCAGGACAATTCTGTCTCTGTCTTCTTTTTTTCATTACATTACATTACATGTCATTTAGCTGACGCTTTTATCCAAAGCGACTTACAATTGCTACATATGTCAGAGGTCACACGCCTCTGGAGCAACTAGGGGTTAAGTGTCTTGCTCAGGGACACATTGGTTGATGTATCGCAGTAGGAATTGAACCCAGATCGCCCACACTAAAGGCATTTGTCATATCCACTGCACCATCACCACCCCCATTTCATAAACCATACATTCTATAAAGCTACTCTGAGATGGTCATTCATTTTTTTGTATTGAATTCCTGCAGCAAAGGAAACAAAATGCATTTACTAAACCACCAAAACACAAATGTAGAGAGGCTTCAAGAGAAACTGCAGTGCAAAACATAATGATCAATATGATCAATATAATCTATTGTCTATTGTATAAGGAGCAGACCTGACACGTATAGAATAATGCAGTTTCTGTAATTCCACCTGATGTCAGTGTTTTTATGACATTGGGCTATGACTGACTACATGCTCCTGTTGGAAGAGAACAGGTGTTAGTGTTCTGGAAGAATTATTTGATTTTGAGACCTGTTTGCAGTGTTTTGGTAAACTTAGTGTGTTGTGTTAGTGTAATATTGTATTTTGGAAATTATTGATGGAGTTTAGTTTACAATGTGTGATTTTGAGATGAAATTAACTGTTTTGTCAATTGTGTGTTGTAGGTGTGTTGGTGCGTTAAGAGTTTAGGAAAGCAATCGTGAAAAACTGTAAGTGGTTTAGTGGTTTAGCCCTTGTGTTGTCTTCCTGTCAACCATGCACTTGTTGTCCTCCCGGGTCATAGCATAACAAAATTGACCAGTTCATAAAGCATGAAGTAATTTATTACTCAATTCTGTGTTAAGCCTTTTATCCAACTTCATTCCACTCATTAGTTTTACACTTATTTTTGCATTCATGGTCAACAGACCTCATTTACATGAATTATACCTAATTTCTGAGTAAAATAAGGATATATGATTAGTTGTTTTGGATTATAACAGACTGGTATATGGCAAATATTAGCCAGGATATACCCAGATCAAAATTAACTGATGCAATTTTATTCACAAACAACAGAGAGCCAACAAAAAGGACAAAACTATTTCATGAAGAAATGTATTGTCTCCATTTAGGAAAAGACACATTGAAGGTGTTATAAGGACAAGTTTACAAAGCTGTAGCTTTGAAGGTGTGTGTGTGTGTGTGTGTGTGTGTGTGTGTGTGTGTGTGTGTGTGTGTGTGTGTGTGTGTGTGTGTGTGCACATACTTGTACATATGCACGTGTGTCCGTGTGTGGCGGGGTGAATGTGTGTATGCGGGTGTTTGTGTGTCTGGGCATGTGGATGCATGTGTGTGCATGTGTGTGTGTTGTTCTGTAAAGCACAATAGTGCCCTATTTAACTACCTGTGGTCACAATTCACCTGGGAAGACCATACATGCTATAAAATTGAATAAAACACCCAAAATTCTATGAAGGTTGTGAATATGAATTTTACTTGCGAAAAGCATGGAACGGAACAATGCATGTTATTTTTGGTTAATTTGGTTGAAAGAAACCCATATTTCTTATAAGAAACTTTGAAAACACGACACATTTAACCCGAAGACAACAACAAGGGTTAGATGTCTTTTTACTGGCTGGTGTAAGATTAGAGTAAGTAGTCAATAATGCCACACATAGGCTAATAACAATGTACATTTTATTTAAAATGTATTTTTAAAATTATTATTCAATTATTAAATACTTTATATAACCCTAAATAATTAATTTTAGCCTAATCTGACAAGCTACAGGCAAATGTTAAAGTATCTCGTTCTTCTGGCAGTTATTACAGTTCTTGTACTTTTATTTTGACACGTTAATGTTACTTCCGGTCCAGCGCTGCATTGATATGAGCGACTTTCGATCTTCAACACGTAAGCCCATACAAAACAAGAACGAGACCTGTGTTCCGTCGGATTTTCAGTGATTATGCACATTACAAAAAATGAACCCGTATTCTCGTTGTTGGGTTAAAACGGAAAGATGAAAAACAAAATAACATTTGAAAAACGAGCAATTTTCCACTTAATTTTCAAATTGCATGGACATTGAAAAAACGGGAAAACGGAGCTCATATTTCCGTTTTTTCGTTTTTGGTTTGAAACGAAAAACGGATTATACTTTAGTATAAAGGGGAAGGCCCTATCAACACACCCATGTGGGGCCCATATGGGTTGGATATGGGCTGGTGAGTGGGCCCCATCTGGGGCCCAGTCAGTTTTGGCCGGGGGTTCCATGGTGGCCCCATGTGGGCAAGCCCAGATGGGCTGAAGGTGGGCTTCACATGGGACCTAGCTAAAACCCACATGGGCAATCCAGGTTTCTCCCATCTGGGGCCCACATTAGCTGGGCCCCATATGGGCTGATTATGGGTCCCTGCTAGTCTACCCATAAGTGAAATAACCATTATTATGGGTTAACAAATACATTTTTGGGACTTATTTTACAGTCACACCATACAGTTCTTTAACCCTTGTAAGGTTTTCATATTTTGTGCAGTCATTGAAAATAAGTAATGTTTTATGTTCTTCACAGAAAGTCAAGGCCAATGAGTTTGAGTTAGAAGAACTAATAAATGGCATAATTTCTCTTTTAGCAAACACTGAAAACGGGTCCCACAGACCCGAACATCTTGGGTTAAACAAGCTACAATAACAAAGAGACCAGTAATACAATTAATTACATTTTTATTTAAGGAAAATTAAGAAAACATCCTTTTCAGCCTTTACTTCCGCAACGAATGTGCGTCATTTTGTAACACGTTATAATGCACGCGTGGCACGCCCTCATACTCTGCAACTAACTAGCTAGCAGTACTTAATGCGCAGGTGCGACTCCCAACAAAGATGGAACAGAAGTGAGATGTCTCACTCTGTAGCTAAAACAGAGAGCTCAACACACAGGATGAAAAGAGGAGCTGCAGCAATGTGCAGTACAACAAATATATGGTGTTTTCTGAAAATTAAACCACATAAACATATTCTGGTACAACCTCTAAATACAATTCTGAACCTGAAAATAAGCATAATATGAGAACACAAGTATTGTGGTGCTGCAGAGATGTCCATGGCCTACAAATCCTCTCCTACAGACTAAAGAAAAAAATCTTTGTTTGGTACAGATCTTCGCAAAAATCACACAATAATCACTTGAATTTCTTTCAATGTTAATAATTTTCAATGAAAATGAGAATAGTGAAAAACGTTATTCCCTCCAATATCGTGACTCATATTGCAATCACAATGTCAGTCAAAATAATCACAATTACATATGTTCCTCATATCGTGCAGCCCTACTTTCCACCTCAAATGAGCCTGAAGCCTGAAGTCCTTGTTGAGGGGTTGCCTGTCGGGCCTGTCTATTACCCCCCCCCCCCCCCCCCCCCCGGTCCCTAGCACCAATGAGCCACCTGGAGACCGCCTTCTCTGCATCTTTACGGGTGATTTGGCTGGTCATGGCGTTTTTCTTTAAGCCTCCTGCAAGAAACAAATATAACTGTTACTTCACATGTGCCAACACAACTCTCAGCCAGGACTGTAAAGGCAACTATGTTAAGAAAAGCGCTATATAAATTAAGATTAATATTAGAACTACACACATACTCTTGAACACACAAGTTAGGCAACTGAGAGACATGTGTGAACACACTGCTCAGCCAAGACAACACTCCATACACAATATTTAAAA
Source organism: Gymnocephalus cernua (assembly GCA_023631565.1). Lineage (NCBI taxonomy): Eukaryota > Metazoa > Chordata > Actinopteri > Perciformes > Percidae > Gymnocephalus > Gymnocephalus cernua. The sequence goes on along the minus strand of CM042441.1, from coordinate 30,163,910 downwards.
TCAACATGTTTATAACGTTAGGGTATTGTGACACCTTTCTAGTATCAGTATAGCTTAAAACATTATCCACATGCACACTACCATATATTACTTCATACAGTTTTAAGGTCTTGAACTCTCTCTTCCCGTTTCGGCCCACAAAGTTGTACTGCCTGGATAAGCCATGGAAAGAAAATGTATCTACTGTATATTGCTTACTGGAGTAGACCACTCAACATTAAAGAACTGCCAGAAGCATGGTGTAAGCACACTTGGGATGTTTCAGATAAAATGCATCTGGCACCCAGTTTTCAGAATCCAAATCATCAAATGAGGAAATATTACAATCATAAAAAATCTGAGGAATTTTCATCTTCTAAATCATTTGATGAATTCTCAAAACAGTTCTGATCACAAGCATCGTAGAAAGTGTCCGTGCAATCTTCGCTTTCAGTATGCTCTAACAAATCATCCAGTGGGCATTCCTTTTCATGATCCTGTGCCAACAAATCAATCATAGACTCCTTTTCAAGGAGACGCAAATGTTCCTCCACTTTTGCTGATATTTTCCTCCTTTTAGTTCTTTCTGAACCCTCCATTATTTCTATTAAAAAATAAAAATAAAAAAGCATTTTCGTTTTTAGCTATAATTACAGGGGATCAACAGCCACATGCAATTTAGCTAGCAGGTGAAGAATACAAACAACTAAAATCAACAGTTAACTTAATTTAAATTTGCAAGAACTATAGACTAATACAATAACAGGCTTAAATGAACTGACAACATAAGTTATACAACTTACACTTCTCAAGGATGTACACACCGATCTCAACTGGCTTGGCTGTCTCTTCACTGTTGTGTCAGCAACGTAGCAAGATAGAAAGACAGAAATATTTAGCCAGATAACCACAAATTCAATACATGAATTTATTTTACATTATAATTATTACTTAGGTAGCCTATCTTTGAAGTAAAAACAGAAATTCTACAAAGGGAGGGAAAAAGATCGATAAAGTATTCTTAAAGAAGGCTGGCTTGCAGGGCCAGGCAAGCTTAGCGGCGTCTTTGCATCCTACTGTCTACCTACACCGGCCCGCACACTGTCCTGCCTGCGCATTGCATTGCCGCTGTTGCTGTCTCTTTTTTCTTTCTCTCACTTTTCCGGCGGGTGGCGCGCATGTCTGCTCGCGGAGTGAAGCGCGTGTCCGCGCCTTTTGTAGAACCACAGCTAAAAGCTTGTTTCTGGAAAAGACGTAAAGGAAGGCGATTTTTTTTAAGAATGTTGAAATGTAAAATTAGCCTACCATCTCTCTCTACTTCTGTCTTGTGCGCGCTGTGCTCACTTCACTTCCTTAAGTCTAATTTTCTCTCCTGCAAGTAACCTAGCCCATTACAAAAGAACTAGCTAATGGCTGGAGACAAATGATACAGCAGTACTCATTATGGCACGTTCGAGAAAACCGGGAAGGCAACAGACAAGAAACGAGCACACAATAGGAAAAAGGCAAGCAGGCACAAAATGGTAGCCTCAGCCCGGTAGAAGTGAGAACATTAATGGATAGAAACCCTAGCCGATAAAACGTTGCTAACATTCACATGGATCAGTTTTTACTGTAACTGTAAATGCAACAAGTGCAAACATTAAAATGCCACCAGCTGGTAAAAGCGGAGAAATGGGCATTTTACAACTTTAACAGCTTGCTAACTATGCCTGTTTGACTGCCTTGCTAACGTCACAACCAAATCCTTCTAAACAATATATTTAAGTCAACCTCTCAAAATAAGCTAAAAATATGCTTGATATTGACTTAAACTTGTCTGTTCAACGCCATACTTAAACCAGGTTTAATTACCAAAGCTAGCAACACAGATAGCTAGCTAGCTACCTCACAAGCCGAAAGCTAGCTAGGAATTAGCTAGCTTTTAGTGAATGTAGACACATTCACTAAAAGCTAGTTCCTGTCCTCTTAACTAATACTCTCCCAAAAAGCTTTTGGTTAACATCATGCGGTAAAATAAAATAAAATCATCCCCTGGTTAGAGGCGGATTCTTACCTGCCTTTTGTCCACACGACAGTCTTGAGTTGCAATCCTTAACTGTCAGCAGACAAACTACCCAAAGGCGGCAACGTTTTTTTTTCTTTTCAAAGGCGGCAAAGTTTTTTTTATCTTTTCAAAGGCGCCAAAGTTGTTGCTGGGCAGACATGAGACTATAGGCTATCATTTGATGGTACTACCAAGGGTATCACTGGTTGTTTCCTCATCATAGGTCACACAATCACTATTCAATTCATACATTAATCTAAGCTCTTTAAAGAGACTCAAGAAGGAATAATAGGGTTGAAATCTATAAAGTTTACTAAATGACAAAACAGAGAGAACAAAAATATTTAAGAGATAGAGAGGGAGGCTTATATCCAGGGCTGCCAATGCAATGCACTTGTACATAATGATTAGGGATTTGGGATTATTTTCATAGTCGATTATTCTGTTGAATATTTTCTCAATTAATCGATTAGTTGTTTGGTCTACAATATGTCAGAAAAATGTGGATCAGTGTTTCCCAAAAGCCCAGGATGACATCCTCAAATGTCTCTTTTTGTTTCTGCTTCTGTAGAAGCTAGAGGTCTGTATGAAATCAACCTTGTTACTAGAAAAACATGTTTTTAGCCGCAATCTTATGGAGAAAAACTACACTACCCACAGTCCTAAGCTTAACAGCGACGCCTCTGATTGGTTCAACTCGCCGTTTCCATAGAAACGTTTACCGTACCCGCAAAACCGCGAACGGCTATAGCGATAACATTAACTAGCTAGGTGACTAGCAAAGAGAGCTTGTTGTCACAAACTTCCAGTGGTTTAAATGTCAGAGAATGCATAATTACATCCAGTTATTTATCTGATGAATTTTACTTGTAACATGGGCTAATGGGAACAGGTAGAGGTGACTTGTTGAGTCAGTGGCATGAATCTAATGTGAACCAAATTAACCTAAAAAACATGAAGTTTAGTACTGTTTTTCGAGCTCACTCACTGTGGGCTTGTAGCCGAGGCCGTTTGCTGGCATCAGGAGGAGGGCTGCTGTCTTGACGCCGCTTAAAAAATTGCCGGACATCTATTTTTACAATTTATTACATGAGACATGTAGGCTAGTTTGGGCTAGTGACCATGGATGTATTAAGAGAACTGATGAGTCTTGATGCAGTCTGCTGCTTCCTACGTAAGAGATGCTCAATGGTGTTTTAAGCCCCCAACGTTGACTTCAAGGCAGCGCTGCGACCATTGACTTAATTCAAGGCACCTAACTGTTGCCTAATCCTAGTGCCTTCCAGGCATCGCTGCCTGCCTTGAAGGCTTTAACAAACAAACACAGCAAGAGATTGGTCAACACTGACAGTAAGCAGCGCAATATGAAAGACTTTGTCTTAGGTTTAACAATCTATGAAACTAATAATGAAAAATATGAAACTAAAACGACATAAGCTTAATTTAAAATGGCTTAGGAACTATAGGCTATTTAGAGGTGGATAAACACAATTTAGAGGTGGATAAACGCACTTTGGAGGTGGGTAAATGCTATTTCCGAATTTTGGTAGGTGCGTAAACGGCGTTTACGTGCGTTTAGCCTCCACTACATCCCTGGATACATCCGAGGGCTGTATGCTGTAAAGCCTGTAACGTGGATAAGAGGTAAAGCCATGGATGTTTTAAGAGAAGCTCTGTTCACGAAACTGCAGGTTAACTAGCACAACATAATGATTACACCTACGTGAACATTATTTACACAATTAAAATATTATTTTGCAATCAGTACAAACTGTATGGTCTTTTATTTCAGATGAATCCGTTCCACAAGGAAGAAAGCATTCCAGGACGGAGCGTGTGTCTGGAAGCCCTGTCTGTAAGTTTACATTTATGCATGCATTTAAGAAACAGTCATATTTCCTACCATGGAACTACTGACATTCAATCTGGTGCATATCACGTTACTGTTCTGATGATTTGTTTAGTTTTTAGCGATTGTCTAATGTATCAGCATAGGTTAATCTTTGGCAATTGCATGTACAAGAAACCTACATAAATGACCTGACCAATATTCACATCTACTTTATTTTTAGATGAATCAACACCACACAGGGAACCTGCTGGTAGCCCAGAGTTGGGGGGGGGGGGGGGGGGGTCTATTGTAACACAAGCTCGGCCTGCCACTTCATCTTGGGACCCAGTTGAAGGTGCAGTTGCTTTGAATTTTCCATTTCCAATTAATACAATTTCATGACAAGGACCTTGAGAGTAACTCAACTGTTTTGTTGTTGTAAACAGGAGAACTCATCACACAGAGGGAGGTGGCTCAGCCATGGAGACGGAAATGAGAGGTAAGAAGACTCACTTAAGTTGTTTACATATGTAAGTATATCATGTATAACAACTAAAACCATACATTTTTCCATAGCCATGAGGACATCATTACCCGCATGGCACAACGGATGGACACATGAGGAAAAGATGGATGAGCTGCTGATGCCCTTAAGGAGCCCCCAGTCCCCTCCCTCTGCTCCAGTCGATGACATGTTGCTGTCGCCCTGCTCAACAATCACCGAGCTGCAGGAGTCTCAGTCAACAGGAGAGGAGGAACAAAATGGTATTTAAGTGCCCTAAGATCAACACTATATAATTGCATAACTTGAAATATCATTATAACTGAACTGACTTATCTTACAAAATGAGATTGTACAAGCTCCCCACTTTGTTCCACATGTATAATTTGTATTTCTATGTTTTTCGAAAGCAACTTTTCCTGGCAACGCTTGGAGGTCCGACCTCAGGCTCTACAGTCCGGCGTATGCTACGGCGAGTGGCAACCAACGATGTGCTGAAGCAGTATAGCCTGCAGGGAAGAAAGGCAAAGAAGGCCTTCCATGACCTGACTATATGCAGGGTTATAACAGGCATGTGCTATTTTATTGTTCACATCAGTATTATGCTTAGCTTGGCTGATAAGAGGTTTTAATTTGACTTGTAACTTTGCTTCATTTTGACTTCTACTCTAGCGGCCTCACAGAAGAACTTCCCCACGCTGACTGCAGCAGGAGTGGAGGAGTTGATCGGACTAGCACTGAAGTTTGCCCCACACAGACGGTAAATTGAAATTCTTCTATATGATGTGAACAGAGTTGTTAGTAAGGCAATTAGTCTTGCTTTTGTCAACGTATTGATTCTTAGTATGACATCAAACTTTTGTTTCTTTCTTTTTAGGCCAGCTGAGAGGGACTAAGCCATGGAGCTCTATTTTTGTTTTTTACCATTCATCATTGTATTTTTTGTATATATATATTTTGTGCACACTACATTTGCACTACATTTCCAGGCCTGTTTATATTGTTTTGTATTTTTAATTTTATATTAAAGTTTTAAATCCGATCAAGTTTGCCTGTTCATTCATTCCTGCTAATATATAATAATTCATTCCTGCTCATGCACACAGTTATGTAAGGTTGCAACGTTAGGGGAATGTTAAGGTAACGTTATCTAAAGGTTACAACGTTAGGGGAACGTTACGGCAACGTTATCTAAAGGTTACAACGTTAGGGGAACGTTATCTAAAGGTTACAACATTAGGCGAACGTTACGGCAACGTTATCTAAAGGTTACAATGTTAGGGGAACGTTATCTAAAGGTTACAACGTTAGGGGAACGTTAAGGTAACGTTATCTAAAGGTTACAACGTTAGGGGAACGTTAAGGTAACGTTATCTAAAGGTTACAACGTTAGGGGAACGTTATCTAAAGGTTACAACGTTAGGGGAACGTTAAGGTAACGTTATCTAAAGGTTACAATGTTAGGGGAACGTTAAGGTAACGTTATCTAAAGGTTACAACGTTAGGGGAACGTTAAGGTAACGTTATCTAAAGGTTACAACGTTAGGGGAACGTTAAGGTAACGTTATCTAAAGGTTAAAACGTTAGGGGAACGTTATCTAAAGGTTACAACGTTAGGGGAACGTTACGGCAACGTTATCTAAAGGTTACAACGTTAGGGGAACGTTATCTAAAGGTTACAACGTTAGGGGAACGTTAGAGGAACGTTATTTAAAGATTGCAACGTTAGGGGAACGTTATCTAAAGGTTGCAACGTTAGGCGAACGTTCAGGGAACGTTCAGAGAACGTTCGACCAAACCAAAAACTAACGTTTACAAAACGTTCACAAAACTTGCCGTTTCGACCAAAAACTAACCACAGACTAACCAAAAACTAACCTTCAGGGAACGTTTCCGCAACCAAAAACAAACGTTACCAAAACATTTTGGGAACCAAAAATTGTTAGCTGGGCCACATATGTTTTGGTCTTATAATACATCCACAGGTTACTGCTCCAGCGGAGAGGACGGTTCGTTAAGACAGCAGCTAAGTTTACAAGAGTTTGTCCAAAGTTCAAAATAGTTAGACTACAAACTGACATCTTTCAGTTTAGCTTGTTTGTAAAGAGTAGAGCTGTGTTTGCACAGTGAGTGGACAGCCAGACAGAGCAGACTGAAACATGTTGATACCTGTAGAACAGGTAGGTGGGTATTTATAAGTATTGACTTTTTAATCATGGAGGTTTTATTGTAGGCTACTTACAGTAACGACTGTAGCGTTAGTTCATCTGTGCCAGTGGCAGTAGGCTAAATAATCCTCTGTATCGTTTCCAGTCAGTTACATGTGCTGCGTGAAGTAACGCACACACCTCGGCTCTGCTGTGTGTGTGTGTGTGTGTGTGTGAGAGTGTGTGCGCAGCGCGGACATTGCTGTTCACAATCCCGTCTATCTTCTAAAATGCAACGCGTATCCAAATAAACTGTGTTTGAAGCTGCGTTGGCATTTTGTTGGTTTGGCTGGTCGGCTTTTGTTGGAAATTGCGGCAAACGAAACCGTCGGCCTACATGCCACGATTGACTTTCTCCACCCAGGTGTAGCTGCTGTGTTTTCCACTAAGAATGCCCTCTTTCTCACTTAGCTTCATAGTTCTTTGACATTTTAACTAACGTTATAAATTACCTGAGGTGAAAATGTCAAATGTTATGCTGCGTTCCAGGCAACCCGTAACTCGTGTTTTCACAACCTTCTACCTGTGAAAGTGCCCTGGAACGGCAGTCCAACCCGTAACTTACTACTCGTGAACTCGTACCTGATCGTTGTTCTCCCAGTTACAGTTTTTGACGTCACACACACATAAACAACAATGGCGACCCCCTGTTGATGCTGTACAGACACCGGTGAAATAGAAATAAATAGACATAAATATGCAACGTAAAGTAATTCCGCACATTGTAATCAAAACAATACACACACATTTGTGTACTACTACAGGTTATGTTTATTAAAAAGCCCAATATATGTCGCTGACTAGAAATCGCTAGTATCAGCTAGCACTAGCTAACGTCAACGTTAGGTAGCTGCTAGCTAACGTCAGCGTAGCCAGTAGCTAACGTTAACATTAGGTAGCCCAACCTGAACCCTGGAACGCTACCAAGTCGTGAGTTGTGGCTTGAAGTCGTAACTTACGGGCTAAAAATTGTGTCTGGAACGCAGCATAAGTTAACATTCACAAGCTTCGCACCACTCAGTATGACGTTTGCTGATGCAGCAGACAGAGCCACTGTCACTGGCCCGTGCGGGACAGTAACTGGCCAATCAACTAGCCCGACATACTCTTTTACTGGCCCCGGGCCATCGGGCCATTGCTTATGTCGATCCCTGCAGTGAGAGAAACAACGTGTCTCCCCTGTTGTTTCTGACCACGGTGGGAAACCTGGAGCAGTTTAAGTTAACCCTCTCCTTGATTTTACGTTGTTTATGGAGAAGGAGAACCAGGAAATGAGTCGGGGGAAACCATAGTCGCTATGACGACGACCAACGCTCGCCTCAGGCATGAGGCAGTACTACCTGCAATGGAAAATCGAGGTAACAGTGTTACATTGTGTTACAGATTAGTTCCAAGTGTGAATGTTAGTGTAATATTGAACATTACGTATATGCCAATGATGTTTTCAATAAAAAAAAACATTTGCACAAAGCAGCTGATCCACTTTTCCATGTTGATAAGAGCATTAAAATTAGAAAATATAATGGGACAAAAAGAAATTAAGGGACATTTAGAATAGATAAAAATGTGCGATTAATCGCGATTAAATATTTTAATTGCTTGACAGCACTAATATATATATATATATATATATATATATATATATATATATATATATATATATATATAAAAATTAAAAAAAATCACTTGTCTGTTAGTGACAGAGGACAAACAACAAAGCAAGGGAAGGCCCGGCATGTGTGGAGGTTTAAACAGAGACTCTCATATTTTTTATTTCAAAGTTAAAAAGTTTGAATCTGTCTGACTTTGAACTCCTCTCGTCACAGACAGGCACGAGAAGCTATCAATGACAGTATATAAAATGGACCCAGTGACTCCGCTGTTTTTGACGGAGACAAGTGAAGTCTATTAGAAGCACTTCCGGTGATGGCCGAGCGTTACTGCGCAGCTGCAAACCGAGCTTGCCGCCGTAGATGTGACGTGAGCAACGTGTCTAAACGTTGTAAGTCTTCTGGTAGCTGTGCCAAGAGAAATCTCAATCATTCCCAATCTATCAGAGACGGAGAGCGTAGGTATATGTAAGGAGATAACATAGGCACAGGCTAATTATTGCTAACTAAAATGCTAGTTAACATTAGTAATTAAACTAAACAGCTAATGTAAGTCCAAACTGCCTGCGAGCTTCTCCTGTACTAAACGGTAATTCCTGTACTATGCGACAGTAAGTTGCGTGGTTATGACACAATCGTTAGCCTATTTTTATAAAAACGTCTGCTACGGAGCCATAACGTGAGGTACAAGGTAACGGAGCCTTTCATACATTGTCGTGTTTCTTTAGAAATAAACAATGGACAAATGAAGTCTTTAAATGCTTCAGATGTAAAGTTATTGGATGTCAAAGTGACGCCAAAGTGAATGGCAGTCAATGGAATGCTAACGGGGGGTGATGGATAGGGTTAGCATAAAATGGCGCCATCGCGGCTTCGCTCTGAGGAGAGAAGCCTGCCCCTTTGGAAGTTATGGGTTGGCGAAGGCATGTCCCGCCCTACTCTGCTTTACTCTCCCGCTGATTGGCATACCCTAACCAATCTCACTCCGCCTTAACCTAACCAATCCAACCAATGAAGGCAACGAGTACTAGCCAATCACAGGCAGAGTAGTGCGGGTCAAGCCTTCGCCATCCTAAGAGAACCCTAGGACACGCACATTTGCGCACAGGACACACCACCGTCAAGTCTGCCACAATACAACTCCCAACGTCCAATACAATGTTTAAACAAATTACAAATAAACTGACGGTCCCTCCACTGTAGCTGAATACAATAATACATCTATAATAATAGCAATCATTTTATATGCTTTTCAAGATGAAACACTTTGAAAAGAAAAATATCCTACCGGACTAAAAACATAGTGAAATTTGAAGAGCAAAAAAAGATATCATAATCTAGTCTTTAAAGTGGGAGAAGAGGGGGAGCTTCGAGGTCACCCCACTGTTAATCTGGGCCTGCCAATGAGGGTGGTGTCCCGCGCACTTCAGGCTTGACAGACCGGTGACTGCACATCATCTGATCTCTTCCGTAGCTTTAACGACCAAATCGTTTACTATCAATGAGTTGAGTGACGGTTGCCTTCTCTAATGTTCTGTTGACAAAGTTATGAAGTCACACCCAGAGTTGGGCTGCATACGTGTGTTTTTCACCAGTGGGAGAAGGGTATTAGTGACACTCCGGACTGACGCGCATGTATGTATCGGCGTCAGCGGCGCCACTGACGGGGGGAGGAGAAGCGCACCGGAGCGCAGCAGTCACAGATGGTCAGTGCCGTTGTCGGTGCGGATAACCTGTTCACCATGAGCCACGAGCCCCGCGCGCTCAGCTGCCTCTCCGCCGCGCTAGTTCTGCTGTTGCTGCCCCACGGCCCGGGGCGCGTGCTGGAGCTCGCGGTGGCGGCAGAGTACTCCTCCAAAAGCGACCTGGACTACGAGTTCGCGGACTACCGAGGGAAGTGGTGCATCGACGACCACGGCTTTGTGTACGCCATCGGAGAAGTTTATTACCCGAGCCCCACGGCGTGTCCGTGCACGTGCACGGTGGACGGTCCCGTGTGCGTCCGACCCAAGTGTCCCCGCATCCACCCCCGGTGCACGCGGATGGGATACAAGGAATGCTGCCCGGTGTGCGAGGCCATGGCCAGGGTCTGTGTCTACGGGGGCAAAACGTACCGGCTCCTAGAGGAGTTCAGGGTGAGAAAGATCAAAACTTATACACTGCCCCCCCCTCTCCCCCCCCCCCCCCCCCCCCCCCACACACACACACAGACACTGTCCTATTCACACAGCTCCAGATGTAGGCTATGTGATGACGCAGCTCAGATCGTGGCTCATTTGAGATGTATGCACATCACATATCTCTAATAAAGTTGACATGTCTACACAGGCCTACAGGTGTGCTTACTGCCTAGAACTATTTGTTGTATTTCTTTTGTCTGTCAGTGGTAGAAAAAGTATTTGTACACGAGTAAAAATAGCAATACCACAATTTAAAAAAAAAGTCCTGTATTCAAAATCTTACTTAAGTTCAAGTATACAAGTATTAGTGTAAAGTTTCAAGTTTCAAAAGTAAATGTACTCATTATGTAATGACTCAATTGAAAGTGTTAGATTTATTATGTCGATATTATTGGAATTTTATTCCTGATTCATTACTGTTAAAGCAGCATCTGAATGTTGTCAAGAGCTAAATTGTATGTAGTTGTATGTATGTAGTTTCATCCATAGGATTTCATATATTTGATGTATACAATCTTGATCTGAAAAGGAACTAGGCTAGTAACTACAACTGAGATAAATGTAGACTATTAGGAGTGTTAAGTAGCATAAAATGGAAATACTCATGATGAATGACCCATCCTTGTTTGGTTTCAGAGTAGTTGTCCTCTTTGTCATGTTAATCCAGTATTGATATTGTATTGCTTAACGTTACTAGTTATCTCTCAAAAGATAATGTAACGCTGCACTCGTCTATATGTGTACACCAATGTAATGTGAACAGAATACCAAGTCTGCTGCTCTACGCTGTGTAGTGTCTTTCAGTCTTTTTCCACTGCCCCACATACTCTGATATATGGAATGCCATTTTATTCAACATTAAATAAATGAACAAATATGCCTATGAAATACATCCTGTAATAAATAGTAGACTTTAAATATATGAATACATATATATTAATGAGTCAATTTAGTTCAATAAATAAATAGGTTCTGTTTTTATTTATTTCACATAATTTATTTTAGGATACTTTTATTTCATAATGTCACATGTTCATTACTCTCTCTATTTAGTCCCACTTCTTATGGTCAAGTGAAGGGGGCGTGGCTATCTCAGACATTCACACCATACGTTTATCAACATCACCTTTCTAAACTTGTTGTGCTGCCCCCAAGTGGCCAGAAAATCCGTTAACAGCAGCAGTTTGTACCTGCAGATGCAACCCGTTCTCACTCCGAACTCGTAAAATAAGGACATTTGGACAGTGGCTGTCAGCGTCAGGTACGACGTAAAAAGCGCCCTTTAGCGTTTTTGTAGAACGCAGCGTAGCACTAAGAGTGACTACGGTAGCGATTAGTATGAAAGCCCGAAACAACACTAGCCTCGTGAGACCATCCTGATCTCGCAAGCTCCAGTTTTCTGCTAGCAGATCAGTCTGCACACTTGAGATAGAGAAAATTTGGAGCCGTTTGCCAAACGACCGGCCAATCAGCGTTGGTTTTGAGGCGGGTTTAGGTGTGATGCAACGAGGAGCTCGCGAGATCAGGATGGTCTCACGAGGCTCAGCAAGCACAAGCAACGCGTGCAAATCTGACCTGATCTAGACACATGTTCAGACAGCGGTAGCCCTGATTCTGTTAGCCGCTCGCTAATGCTGTTTTCTCTTGGATCCTTCTTTTGGAATATGGACCGGGAACCTGAAACGGGGCCTTTTATTCCTAAATTCTCGTTACACAAACGGCAAATATCCTTTACCGACATGTTGCTGAGCTAACGAGCTATGCTTTGCCTGCAGTAGCAGGGGGAGCCTGGCTTCGTCGTTGCTCTGTTGGTACGTCATACACTTCGTTGATCTGATTGGTTGATTTGGTCCGTCTATCACCAGCTATGTTGGTAATGGTTTATCCAATCAGCTAACCAGTATTTTCGCCTCTTCCAACAGAAAGTTCCCAGATGGATATGCTGAGCAAATGTGAAGCAATCCATCTGGCGGAGTCAGGTTAAAACAACACAGGACTTTCACCCAGAAGATCGGGGGTCGTGTCCCACATGTCACGTTTCCTAATCCCAACCATCCTGTTCTTCTTTTCCTAAACCCAACAGTTCCGTTCTTCCCGCGTGTCACAGAAACATAAGCCACCCACGACCTTTTCCTTAACCTAACTGCGTCAAAAGTGACGCCAATAGTCCCGACCAAGAGCGTTTAGATCTGACGCTACATTTACACTGTTATACAAGCTGTACACTTAATACCTTACATTTTGGCAAAGTGTAATTTCTTCAGTGTTGTCCCATTAAAAGATATAATGAAATATTTACTAAAATGTGAGGGGTGTACTCAATTTTGTGAGATACTGTATGTCCAAAAAAGTGATGAAAGAAGCCATGGTATAGTATGTATCGAAAAAAGTGATCAAAAAAGCCATAGTATAGTATGTTGAGAAAAGTGATAAAAAGCCATAGTATAGTGTTTCCAAAAAAGTCATAGTACAGTATGTCGAAAACAGGGATGAAAAAGCCATAGTATATTATGTCCAAAAAGTCATAGTAAAGTATGTCAAAAAAAAGTGATGAAAAAGTAAAAAAAGTCATAGTATACTATGTCCAAAACACAGACAGCGGGACTCGAGTCACATGACTTGACTCGAGTTAGACTCGAGTCGTACATTTTAGGACTTGAGACTTTGGGGAAAGATTCGGGTTCCAGTCGGTTCCAGTCCCCATATTCAGCTGAACCACTATTTGGACACTTGTGATGAACAGAACTCCCTTCAGTTTTGGGCCATGAATAAGCACCCCCCCTCCCCTCTTTGGTCAAGGTGGCGGTAAGAACGAATACAGCTAGGCACACACATACATACACACACAACACAAACTGCACTCTCTCTGTCTCTCTCTCACTCTCTCACTCACACATACACACACACACACACACACACACACACACACACACATGCAGACGTAAGTATGTGAATAAAGCTAGGCACAAATACACACCACACTGCGCTCTCACACAAACATATGCACATATTCACTCACCAATATAAATAACTTTTCACTCTCTCTCTCAAACACACACATTCACTCACAAATACACTGACAAATATTAACATATACTATTAATTCCATGTGATAAATACACTCAGTCAATCTCTCCAGATTATATAAAGGTGGTGGGATTCAGCTACTCTTAAAGGATGTTTAAAGGAAAGGTTAAATGTGTTTCTGTCCCATAAAAGTGAGGCATGTTTGAAGAATATTATTTGACTTAGAAACCATTATACTTGAATTGTTTGAATGAATTTCATGATTTGATGTCATGTTTGAGGCATGTTGAACAAATATGTATGTTGATTTTTTTTTTGGCCTAATATCAGTTTTAGGCTGTGCTTTTTTAATCTTTATACATTTAAACTGTTCAGATATATGTGGCTTGGACGCAATGTCTTTTGAATATTGAGTAGGAAAAAATGCAAATAAAACTCCAGCAGTTCATAACCATTGTCTTTAGCTTGTTTAAAAATGACTTGCTTGATTGTCACAAAAAATGACTTGGACTTGCTTGAGACTTGAAGGTTAAGACTTGAGACTTCCTTGTGACTTTTCCATGTGTGACTTACTTCCATCTCTGCCAAAACAGTGATTAAAGGAACACGCCTATGTAATGTCTCCATTGGCTTGCGAGTATAGAGTCGGTGGGCGGGGCATATGGCTGCTGCTGCTGCTGGCGAACAGCGGTCTTCTAGAAGACTTGGAGTTAAGCTTTTCTTTGAGAAAATAACAAAGAACAGCACTGAAGTCATTCTTAAAAAAGGAAGATGTGTTCGGAGTTTTGAATGAACATGAACATGAAATCTCCACACAAAAAGTCTGTCATGCACGTTGACTATTTTTCACTTCTGCCACCTGAAAAGAGCATTACTGATCTTGAAACATATTTTAAGTTAAGTTCCCAGAATGAATGGCGATATTTCCCCAGTAATAGAACTTTTGCCTCATTGATTTGCCGGTCCAGGTAGAGAAACTGAGAGGTAAATGACACAAACTCCCACCCCCCACATTCGCTCTGCCCCTGGTCATCATGTCAACAAACAGCTTCCATGTCATCATGTGAACAGTTGGGATTGAGCGGTATTGACTGTCTGTTATGTAACTGATGGTGTCTCCAACCAGTCTAATAACACTAGAGACAGATCAGCTGTATGTGTGATGGTCATAGACTGCCTACACATCGTCTGCCATGGTCTCTTTTGTGTACTGTAATGACTACATTACTACTGACGCCAAGAGTCCCGACCAAGGGTGTCTAAGGGGTCATCCACATGGAAACACTTTTTGGTATAAACGCACGTTTTGCCTTGTTTTGGCTGATCGTCGAAACGAATCCCGTAAACGCATTGCCTGAAGACGCACTTTTTTAAAACCTGGTTCCAGGGTGAAAACATTCGAAAACGGCGCCCTTGTGGCTTCATTTGGACGGCAAAGCCGCATACTTGCGTATCGATGATGTCATTGCCACACCCCTCGACCTCTAGCCTTCGACCTCCTATCTTGCGACGACGTCTCATAACAACAACAATTCACTATCGGTCCACACAAACGATTCTGGTTTCCTTGCACTAGCCATTTTCGTTGTCTTCTTCTTGTGTTTGGTTTCTTCTTCTACTGTCAGTATACAGCGTGCAAGCTTTATGCGCATGCTCCGCCTCTTCTCCGTTTTTGGTGAATTTCTGTAGCAGAAACAGCGCCACCTATAGGCCTGGAATATGTAAGTAGCGTGTTGAGTCATTTACAAATGGATCCATTTGGACGCTACTATTCTTGAAACGATGCCGGGAAAAAGAGATTGTTTTGGTACGTGTGGACGTGGCCTAAATATGATGTGAAGGAGACTTTTTGCGTCAATAGCAAACGGCAAAGGCGCCTGACCTAGAATCACTTTTTGACGCAATGGGAGTAAGACTGTGTTGTCATGCTGTATTGAAGAACATAGGTGCCGATTTATGTTTTCCTCCGTGGGTGCTCACGGGCGCACGCCCTTTAAAAAAAAAGTAGTCCAAAAATGTTTGCATTTCAGAATATTGGGAAATGGACAGTGGCTGACACAAACACACGATAATAAAGCCGTGAAGTAGGCTTATCAGTAATCTTTAAACTTCTCACAAATACAGATAGGATTGGAGATGAAAAGTTTAACTGACAGGTAACCACGATCAGCTTCTTGGGAAATTAAGAACTCTCTGCACTGGTGGTGGATGTCGATAAACTTGCATCATTAGGTTTTGCTTTTTTAATAACAAATCTGTCCATTTTAGTCTCACTCTGATTACCTAATACACATGCATGCACTGGATAGTGGGGGGATGGATGGGGGGCGTCACTAAAGAGGCGTTGTCATCCGAGAGACACTGTGATTGATGGATAGGATATGGAGCAGGGGACTGACAGCGACATAACCAATCACACTATGACAGACGCTCCACTTGGCACCAACTACTGCAATGTTTAATTTTAATGAACGTAGCCTACTGGCAGTCTGGCACACGTGGGTGCTCAGTATTCGCGCCTATGTTGAAGAAGACTTGAAACTAGCGATTGAGACCATAACGTCATTATGAAAATGTTTACTGAGGTAATAAATCAAGTAAGAAGTAGGGTCATTTTCTCATATACTTCTATAGAGAGAGAATTCCTTTTGCAACCAGTGGAGTCGCCTCCTGCTGGAAATTAGATAGCATTCAGGTTTAAGGAGCTTCACTTTTCAGGCGGCGAAGCTTCGTGGGTTATTTTTACAGTCTATGCTTGAAGTCATTCGTATTGTTTTTGTTCCAGTTGTCGAGGTGTGAGCGATGTCGCTGCCAGGCCAACAGAGAGGTGTACTGCAGCATTTCGGACTGCCCCGCCCCTCACTGTGTCAACCCCATCTACGAACCCAACCACTGCTGCCCCATCTGTAAGACTGGTAAGACTCAGTCATTGCTGGGTGGCCACCAAGTGCTCTCTCTGTGGCAGTTGTTTCTCAGCTCCATGAGTATCTCTAAAACTAATTCCAGGATGTCTCTTAAATGTGCTGTGGATATTCATGATCCACAGAAGACAACTAATGTGTGTCGACTTTGCATACAACATGTGTCATGGTCTGACTGGGAGAATGCCAAAAAATGAGCCACACTGTTGCACTGGGTGACAATGTTTCTTCATTACGACGAACACACACACTGTAGTTTATTTGGACTCCCACATACACCATCCTGCTGCCCCTAATACTCACTTATACACACATATTAATCCGCAGCTAAAAATAGTCCTAAATAAATGCACTATTACCTCCTGTTTTAGTAATGTGTGTTTTAGAAAAGTTCCATCCATCCATCTTTGTCCGCTTATCCGGGGTCGGGTCGCAGGGACAGCAGCTCCAGCAGCTCCAGCAGCTCCAGCAGCTCCAGCAGCTCCAGCAGCTCCAGCAGCTCCAGCAGAGGACCCCAAACTTCCCTTTCCCGAGCCACATTAACCAGCTCCGACTCCACCTAGTCCTGGGTCTTCCCCGAGGCCTCCTCACAGCTGGACGTGTCTGGAACAACTCCCTAGGGCCCCCAGGGGGCATCCTTACCAGATGCCCAAACCACCTCAACTGCCTCCATTCCACGCAAAGACCACATCATCTGCAAAGAGCAGCGATGAGATCCCCAGCCCACCAAACTGCAACCCCTCCCCAACCCTCACCTGAAACAGGGACCCCCTCACCCCATACTCCCACAGCATCTCCCACAGTATATTCCGGGGGAACTGGTCATACACCTTTTCCAGATCCACAAAACACATGTAGACCGGATGGGCATACTCCCAGGCTCCCTCCAGGATCCTTGCGAGAGTGAAGAACTGATCCGTTGTTCCACGACCAGGACGGAATCCGCATTGTTCCTCTTCAACCTGAGGTTCAACTATCGGCCGAACCCTCCTCTCCAGCACCTTGGAGTAGACTTTACCAGGGAGGCTGAGAAGTGTGATACCCCTGTAATTGTCACACACCCTCTGGTCCCCCTTTTTGAACAGGGGAACCACCACCCCGATCTGCCACTCCTTAGGCACTGACCCAAACTTCCATGCAATGTTGAAGAGGCGTGCCATTTAGAAAAGTTACTGAGCTTAAAAAAGAAAGAAGCTATATGAGTGACACAAAAACAGTAGGGAAGTCAGAAAGTATTGAGACGGACTAACACATTGTTGCTTTAGGTTTTCTCATTTTATTTGTTGACAACAAGAAACCCAAGCCTTATCCTTCAGTACAGCCAAGTGTTGGTATTTAAGCAAAGTGTCCTCACCTGGGTTGTTAAAGGAGAACTCCGGTCAATTGTTATGGTAATCTGGCTAAATATAACTATGCGAGACCAGTCTATAAAAAAAAACAACACGGAGCTGCTGCAGGTAATGCCCACAGCTCCCAATTTAGCTAAAACAGTTATGGTGGCATGAGATAAATAGTGCCTTTGTGCAGGGCCGTTTGAAGGAATTTGGGGGCCCCAAGCAAAATGGACATGGAGGCCCCCTCAACCCCCTGCCCCGCACACACGCAAAGCCTACAGGAACCACAGCATAGTCATAAAGTTTAAGTTCACCCACACTTTATATAAATAAAAAAAGTAGGGCTGTCAATCGATTAAAAAAATGTAATCAAATTAATTACAGACTATATATAATCAACAATATGACCTAATATGCTGAGGAAATAAATTCAAAAGGGTATTTTACAACAACTACGAATGCACCGCAAGGCTGTAGATTACCAGCTTCATTGAACGCACCGTCTCTCGTCCGTCTTCCGACAGAAACAGTCAAACTTTAGCGTTAGCTGTCAGCTTTTTAACCGTGTTTAATCCAGCTACTAGCTAGCAGAAGGCTAAAGTTACCTGCTGTTGAGTTGTTAAGCTGTTAACTAGCCAGCAATGTTTCTGTTCTGTGCACTCTGTTCTCTTAATAGGCTACATCCATGGTCTCAGAACGGCTCCGGGTGAAAGGTCAATATGGAATGGATTAATTGTGATTAATTTTTTTTAACGCACTAATTTTTCTCTGATTAATTAATTGAAATTAACACGTTATTTCGACAGCCCTAAAAAAAAGGTTTACAGTGCATAAACTGCTGTTGCATAAACTGTGCACCTAGAAATTTGACAGGCACTACTGTATATTAAAAATTCTGAAATGTCCATGGGCAAAAGTGACTGGTATTTACACAGTTTGGTGGGAATTCAATAGTGATTTGCACTGTTTTTTTCTAACAATATGACAGCACACACTTATCAGTTTAAACTCTGGGCTGTGCAGGATATCAGCTGTAATTCTAGAGCTTGTGGTGGTACCTTGTGCTATAGAGGAAACATCAGCACTGAGAAGTGATGCATCTGCTGATGTTGAGGATGAAGTTGATGGTGTAGCTAGGAAAATAATTGAAAAAAAAAATCTTTTTACCATTTCACTGTTAGCATATTGAAAGAGGTCACTATTAACAGCTCAGCTCAGTGAGAGAAATTCACTCTACCTTCATCAGTGGAGGTATCCTTAGGAAGAGCCTGAGGGCTGAGACATTTAAGCAAAGCACCCTGAGGGAGAAAGAAAAGATGGTAACACTTTATAATAACAATCATTAATAGATGGTAAATTGATAGTTAATTAATCTTTAGTTAATTGTCATTTAACTGTTAGCAAACAGTCTTTTTATGGTTAACAAACAATGACATTATAATTAAATGTTTACTAATTATTAGTAGTGCTGTAAATTAACAGTTTATTGTAACACACATTATATCTATCATATAATATATTAGGTATTGGGTAATGATTAAACATTTTTAAAACATCTATAAACATTACATAGATAGACGGACCAGATATTCCTAACACTTTGTTAAGGGTTACTAATGCTTAAAAACATCCCAAGCTAATGTTTGATGCACAGAATTTATTGTGTGGTTTTCCTAACCCCCATTTGGTAAATAGATTATCACGGTGGAATAGTTAGTATAGCATGCTAACGTTATGCCACTTTCATCAAAACCTATTACAAAGTTATAGCAATGTCATGTCATTAAATACGATAAACAGTGATTCTGGAACAGATCTGCGTCTTCCTTATCCCGTTAAAAAACATATTACAGTAGTATGTAACCATATTCTGTCCGAAGTTGCACTAACTGTTCGTTACAAGCAGCATTTGCCGTCAGGCAGGTTACAGGTAACGTTAGCTAACATAAACATAACTAGCTAACATCTCCTCCTCAATAGCTACAGACACAGAAATGGCACATAGTAAGGAAAGCTCATTGTGGGACTGGCTCTAGTGGCTGGAATTCTGCACCAAGACTGAATTTTGGGAAAGAGATTTCAGATACAGTATTAGGGGACCACTAAGGTCTATATAAAAGAGACTTCAGATACAGTATTAGGGGACCACTAAGGTCTATATAAAAGAGACTTCAGATACAGTATTAGGGGACCACTAAGGCCTATATAAAAGAGACTTCAGATACAGTATTAGGGGACCACTAAGGTCTATATAAAAGAGACTTCAGATACAGTATTAGGGGACCACTAAGGTCTATATAAAAGAGACTTCAGATACAGTATTAGGGGACCACTAAGGTCTATATAAAAGAGACTTCAGATACAGTATTAGGGGACCACTAAGGTCTATATAAAAGAGACTTCAAATACAGTATTAGGGGACCACTAAGGTCTATATAAAAGAGACTTCAGATACAGTATTAGGGGACCACTAAGGCCTATATAAAAGAGACTTCAAATACAGTATTAGGGGACCACTAAGGTCTATATAAAAGAGACTTCAGATACAGTATTAGGGGACCACTAAGGTCTATATAAAAGAGACTTCAGATACAGTATTAGGGGACCACTAAGGTCTATATAAAAGAGACTTCAGATACAGTATTAGGGGACCACTAAGGTCTATATAAAAGAGACTTCAGATACAGTATTAGGGGACCACTAAGGCCTATATAAAAGAGACTTCAGATACAGTATTAGGGGACCACTGAGGCCTATATAAAAGCATCCAAAGAGCACCATGTCATGGGACCTTTAACAGTAAGGAACTTCAGCGCTGCACATCATCCCTGGTTCAACTCTTGAACCCAGGGACGGATTGGCCATCTGGCAATTCTGGCAAATGCCAGAGGGGCCGGACCATTTTTTTTTATGTGGGCCGGTCAGATTGGGTCGACTGACCCAATCAGAGGTTACTCAAATTGGGACATTCAGTCAAAATCAAGCACGTCACCTGTTTCGGTACAGCCTGAACCCTGGAACCCCGGTTCAGGCTGTACCGGGCCTCCCGGTGATCATGCTGCTCTGGGGGACCGGCTGTGCAGCGAGAAGCCGCTGCCGACGGGCGCAGCTTCACCAGAGCTCCAACTGCTGTCTGTCCGCGCGGCCGTCTGACGGCATCAGTATTACATTGACACAGTTCATTACCGGTTAATAACGTCTCGTTGTCGCGTTAAATAGTAGACTAGTCCAGTTCAGTGTTTTGGTCCAGTTGGTTTAACACCTGATGTGAAGTGTAGACCTACAACAGGAGTAACCATGACAACCTGAACCAGCAGCGTCGCTCTGCTCCTCTTTCTGCTGTCTCCATTCACGTAGTGTCACGTTTTACACTATGAAGGTTAAACTCTGCAATCAATCCGCGGTTCACATGTATGCATGACCTGTGGTGGTCCATTACACTGTAGGCTATATTTAGTATCACTGATTTTTGATCAATAGAATGTAGAAAACATTACACTTCATAATCCATAACATTATTGTGTTATTGTACAATTTAGCAGTAAAAGCAGTAGCCTCTGTAAGTCAATCCTACATTTTTCAACTTGGGAGCAAAACGTGCTCCCAAAAAAAAAAAGTTACCATAAAGCCCTGTTCATGCTGTGTGTTGTATCCGGCCCATGTCCCGGATGTGAAAGCCCCCTTACTGGACTACTGAATATAATAATATTCCATTATGTTTTGTATTTTGAATTGTTACCTGCCACCAGAATTTTGTGATTTCCTTGCCGTAAATAGACGTTTTTACCATAAATTGGTGCCTAAAAATGTATCAGAATGCAGGAATTGAAGTCTTTTACCCTCAAAACTTCCTGGGGGAGGACCCCCAGACCCCCCATCTTTATGTGATCCTCCAAAGGACAATGCTGGGGCAAAGAAAAACCCTGAAGTATAATCACAGACAGCTGTAAATATATATATTTTAAATTGCAGAGTTAGAGTTAAAACAGAAAAGGTGGGGAACAAAACAGACAAATATGTGCAATGTCAACAGAGAGAAACACACAGTGACAACAAAGAACACCATACTGAAGAGAATGACAGTAACAGCATACAAACGGGTTAAATAGGCAGTATGTGTAAATTTGTTACTTACTTACATTAAATATTTATAAATATGTTACATAAGGTACTGCTTATATTATTTCACCATCTCTACACAAATGTAAATAGTGAATGCTCGGTGGGGCTGCATGGGCGTGGTAATGTGGGCTGGTGTGGCTACAGTGCCTGGACTGAATTTTTATCCCAGTCCGCCCCTGCTTGAACCATTGATACACATCTGTGGGTTTATAAGGAAAGGACTAGAACTACAGGCTTCAGTAACTGGACTCTGGTTTGGTAATCTGTGGACTTTAGAAGCTGCAGTAACACTTACCACTCACTCTGTCACAAAGAGACAACTTTACCCCAAAGCTAGCTGGTGAGATAGCCACTGGCATAACTTGCTGTTATCTGCAAAGCAAAACTATCCCTTTTGATGAACTGACTTCTTGGTAACTAAATGAGGCAGTAACTAAACTCAATGATGAAGAAACACAGCAGCTAAACCCCTGCTGGCTGGCTTAGCAGATCTCAGTTTTTCACTTCACTTTCATGTGATTTGGTAAAGTTAAGCGCATTTAAATCACATATAAGAATGTATTTATTTGTATGCATATGTTCATTATATTGATTTCAATATGAATACGTCATCAAACAAACTAGTTTGAATGGATAAATCAAAGAAACTGACAACCATTAGAACAATTGTTCTGTGAAGAATATAAAGAAGACAAAGTGCAGTATCTGTATTTTTTTTATGTAGATTATTTGGAAGTTTTTTTTTGTGTAAAATAATCTACTTAAACAGCCATAAAATGAAGGCATTACAACATGTCTATATGTTATGGAGTTTGCCACTCACCACATCACTTTACCACTCACAACCCATTCAACTGGCAACAGCTTCATCCATTTGTGCCAGTCATCCACTGAGCATTTGAGCTCGATCATAACCACACACACACACACACACACACACACACACACACACACACACACACACACACACACACACACACACACACACACACACACACACACACACACACACACACACACACACACATGCATGCACACACAGTTACAACAGGGCAACTCCAGTTAATGGTATGTTAGCTAACTACTGTATAAGACAGTGATGGAAGCAAAGGAGGAAAAATGCAAAGGAAAGAAGTTAGCCCCAAAATTATAAATCTATTAGACAGAACCATCAACTAAGAATTACCATAAACCATTTAAATGTGTAGCACATTTGTGTTGGACACACAGAGCTTACAGAGCCATCGCTGTTATGTCATACATGCTTTCACAGCCCCTGGCATTAAAGGCCCTCTGATTGTAACATTGCTGGGTTTTGTGTTTGTGGGTCAGGCAGAAATAGCAGCAGGGATAATAATAATAACTCTGGTATTATGTGTTGCTTTTTGTAGGATTAAATGAAAAGCCCAAGTGTTATTTCACTGATTCTTTATGAGCACCAAAACGAAAACCCTAAGAGCATGCTGTCTGCTTCCCAGTTTCCTTGTCTTACTTTTCGCTGCTCCCCAGCTGGACAGAGAGGTTTGTTGACAGATGGTTTGGTTAGTTGCGTCACTGTTTGCACTGCTGCTGCCAAGTTCCCTAACCATCAGCTTTGCTTTACTGAACGCAGCTGGATATGGCATCAGATGAAGTGTATTTCCTGTCCTCCTGTTGACTGCCGTTGGTAATTGTTTGACAAGGAGCTGCCAAATAAAAGAACCCCCCATCCAGGGCCGGAGTGGGACTCATTTTCAGCCCTGGAGTTTCATACCTCAGACCGGCCCACTTTACTTCACGAAAAATGTAAAATGTCAACCTTATAAGTCTGCAATAGCGCCCTGTTCTCTACAGCCTTGTAATTCAGTGTATTTTTGTAAAATATCACCATTTCCAAGTGTTGCTTCACAATGTAGATTTATTAGAAGTTAACATCTTAACAACAACCCAATGATGTTCAACAATATCAGAATCTATTTTCTGTGCAAATAAGTAATCACAGATATCCAAAAACTTGAAATTAAATAAAGAACAAGATACCTTGTATTGCACGTTCTAATGACACCATAATCTATTTTTTCTTCGAATAATATTTCATATAACTTTCTCTTCCCTGTCAGTCGTGGGCTTTGTATATTTACCATCATAATTTCGAGGATAAAGGCATAATGGGTCACAAGTAATATTTGGGCATAAAAGTGATTATATTGTAACTAATCTGATGATGTTTGCTTGTCCACACACTGTGATACACCAGCTGACAGTAGATGTGCCTTCTCCACTGACAGCAGCTGTCCCTGATGCACACTACTGGCTCTGCTTCTGACACTATATCACATTTTATTAATTGTCATAATTCTCAGCACAAATCTCTCCTTTTTATAAAGCTTTCTGATCAAGTCAAGTCAGTTTCATTATGGTAGTGATCATCATCTGGCATCATTAATTATCCCATGGCATGTTTCATATAGAGCAGGTCTACACCACACTCTTATTAATTCTTATAATACTCAGTCAATGAGCAACGCTACCTGCCCAAACTGGAGTCACGGGCTCATATAGCTGGTGCTTGGTGACGTTACTGCCTCTTCATAGTCACAGTTAGCAGCAAACTGGACTAGTAGTTGCTGCTGCGGAGCTGCAAGAAAAACTTTGATTCATAAACATAAACGCCGGTTTGCAGGCAATGTTGTATTGTTTTGCAAGACCGCTAGCATCCTGCATTTCTCCTAACTAGCTAGCTTACCTGTCTCATTGTCTTCATTTGGCGTTTCACTAAAAAAAAGAAAATGTTGAACGCGTCACTTTCTAGAGCTCTCCTTTTTAAATTGTCACTTAGTTTTTCAGTGCTGTTTTCCTCTTTCTATTACCCGTTTAAAACAGTGGTGCCATCCTCCAACAAGTACCAGTGACTGAAGTGTACATAAATACGTCATCATTAACCAGGCTGCACTCAGCGCGTGGGCTGCTTGAATGTAGAGAACGGTGGGCTGCAAGAAAAAAGAAATACTGTAAATACAAAGCCTAGGGACAGCATCTATGATATTCAACTATGATTTCAACCCGGCCCTCACAACCAAAAAAACCAGACCGGCCCACCGGGAATTCTCCCGGTGCTCCCGCTTAGCCAATCCGGGCCTGCCCCCATCTGAGGACCGAGGGATGCAAATGATGATCAAAGGCACCCTGTTTACATGTTTGCTTGCATGATATTTGGTTTGTCCAGCCAAAATAACATATAACTGCTTTACTGAAAATAAAAAAATATCATATTATATATTACACACACACACAGGGAAAGAAATAGCGTCTGCAGGAAGGATTCTTTCAGGGACCGTTTAATTTGACATAAAAGTCAGTTCATGTAGCTTTTCCTGTGTTGCTCGTATAATATTCATATCATGCCCACTTGACACATTGATTAGACGTGTTGTTGATAGAGGGA
This sequence comes from Gymnocephalus cernua, assembly GCA_023631565.1. Lineage (NCBI taxonomy): Eukaryota > Metazoa > Chordata > Actinopteri > Perciformes > Percidae > Gymnocephalus > Gymnocephalus cernua. The sequence goes on along the minus strand of CM042441.1, from coordinate 30,138,726 downwards.
GACTCTTTATTTCCTCATAACTTATGGTCTAGAGTCTTATTTAAAGGTTCTGTACTCAACATTCAGAACATGATTAATATAGCAGCAAACAAATAAAGATATAGTGGAGTAAAGGCATTCTGAGCAGAGAATGAAGTCGCACTCCCTCTGTGGGTGTATAATCTAAGCTTCTCTGTTCTGTTTTGATAGCCGGTGAAGAATAGGTACAACGTCAAAACAATCAAATGTTTTTTTCTGAAATGTATTTTTAAGCTAAATGTTTTGATATAATATGCAGTATTTTCCTAAAAAACAACGCATAGACGGATACAAAGGTAATCCCTCTCAATCATAAGTTATGACCCACTACTGTGGAAGTGTGTGGTGGTGTCTGTATCTGCAGAGACCTGCCCTCTGCCGGGATTCACTGTGTGCAGGACGTTTATGGGCGTCAGCAAAGAGCCTTTGTAAGTAAGTAGTAAGTAAAGTTTATTTATATAGCACATTTCACAGATAAAAAACACAAAGTGCTTCACAATAAAATGTAATACAGTAACAAATACAAAATACAAGAAAATGAAATACAAATAGAAAACATAAACAATCATAAACCCCCCCTGACTAACTAAAAGCCTGCTTGAAGAGCTGAGTCTTCAGTTCCTTTTTAAAAGAATCAACAGAGTTCGCACAACGCAGAAAAAGAAACAAAGCATTCCCCAGCCTAGGAGCCACTGCCTGGAATGATCGGTCCCCTCTCGTTGTAAAATGGGTGCGAGGAACCACCAATAGCCTCTGATCTAATGACCTCAGTCTCCTGGTGGGAGTGTGGAGCTGAATCAAGTCAGTGATATAAGTAGGAGCTTGACCATGCAGGGCTCTGAAAGTAAGAACTAGGATTTTAAATTGGATTCTATACTGGACTGGTAACCAGTGAAGTGCTGCTAAAACTGGTGTGATATGTGCTCTTTTGTTTGTTTGGGCCCCACGTGGGTGTGTAACCCCCAGCCAATAACAGTGCGCAGGGTCAGCAGCACAGGTTTGTGTTTATTTGTGCTTTAGAATGTCTTGGTTATGGTCTCTATAACTAAAAAGAAAAGTACTTTACGAAATAGTAAGGCACCGCAAGGAAGCTCTTTAAAATGAATCAGGAAACCAGACTTTCTAGCATTTAATCATTAATAATACTAAAACACAAAGTACTACTTTCCCTAAATAGCCCGAGCAAAAACAAGAAAGAAATGTTTCCCCTGTACCGTCTTTCCTGTGCCCATAGGTCCCAACTGCTTTGCTGGGAACAGGGTGATCCCGGCGGGGGAACGTGTGAACGTCGACGAGCGGTCGGTATGCTACTGCACCTATCGGGATGGGACGTGGCACACCCATCCCCACGCCACCTGTGAGCGGAGGCCTGAGCCCAGCCCAACACCCAGCGCCCGCACCGAGCCCCCCGGGGACAAGGAGTCCAGGAAAAGGTCCTTTATTCCCAGACTGGCTGTGATACCATGAAGTGGAGTGTTCAACCAAAGTCTCATGGAGACAAAGCCACTCTGCACTTACAGATAAACTCTATTGTTATCTATTAATATATCAGGACAGCTAAACTGGGCTCCAATATAGCATCACTCAACCTACACACTGATGTTTAATACTGCAATACTTTCATTAGTGGGCCATAGGCTCAATCATCATTGTGTTACCTCCTTTAGTGATAGACAGTGACTTAAAGGCAAGGTTGTTTAAGGACAAATCCGGCACAAAATGAACCTAGGGGTTAATAACACGTGTACCGAGTCGACTGTTCTCTGGAATATGTTTTCATGCTAATCGAATGTGACCAGTTTGAGCACAAACCGCTAATTAGCTTATAAAGCTAGTCAACAGGGCACGGGTAAAGTAAAAAGAATTCACTATTTCTATACCACTAACAAGGCTCAAAATAGCACTACTATGGTACCAAGAGCTATGTTACTGGTTGCATGGCGTTTGTCGTTCGACTGGTCATGACTGTTTTCCCAAGATGGCGCCCGCATGTATACATACATGTCTTTATAAATTATCTTTTTAATAAACTGTCTGTTCACTTACAAACTTCTCAATGCTTCGATTTATATGTAGCGACCCTCATTATGCTACCGTGGAAGTGGGGTTAGGGTTAGGGTTAGGGTTAGGGTTGTTGAGCCTTGTTAGTGGTGTAGAAATAGAGATTTCTTTTTACTTTACCCTTGCCCCGACGACTAGTGTTATAAGCTAATTAGCGGTTTGCGCTAAAATTGGTCACATTCGATTAGCATGAAAACATCCCAGAAAACGGTTGACTCGGTACACGTGTTATTAACCCCTAGGTTCATTCTGTGCTGGATTTGTCCTTTAATTGTTGAAAAGCTAGCAACACGAATCTCATTCTTTCCAAGCGGACAGCGAGGCAGTGATTGGTGGGCATTTTTACAGGATCACAGCAGCTACAGATGATTCCATTCGCTCCTTTTGTTCAGAGCCCAAAAGTTATTTATTGCTGTCGGTGTGTAGAGACCATTTTAAACAATGTATAAAAAAAGTATAATGGAAATAGTTAAAAACCCTGCCCTTACCAGGTATTTATTTAAATGAAAATATTGTGATACAGCTTTAAATTAAACTGTCATAGCAGATTTTATCAGCTGTTAGCTAGCTAACCAAACTAGCATTGATGTTAATGCTCCAGCTGACTTTTTTAATGTTTACAGCTGTTTTGTTTCCATTACTTCATACATTTCTCAATGTAACCACTGTACATTGGTAAATCTACAATCTATCTACCTGACACTCTGATAAAAACTCCCATCATTCCACTGGAGTGTATGGAGGGAGTCATGGAGTGCCAGGGTGCGTGAGGTGATATACAATACAGTACAGTGACAGAGGGGAAGTGTTGGGTGTGGGTGGTAGCCTGCTGGTTTCCTTCTGTATAAGCAGAGCGGGCCAGGGATGTCCAAGTAGTCCACACACACACACACACACACACACACACACACACACACACACACACACACACACACACACACACACACCCACGCACACACCCACGCACACGCACACACACACACCCACGCACACACACACACACACACACACACACACACACACACACACACACACACACACACACACACACACACACACACACACACACACACACGCGGTGCTGAGAATGTCTGTTTAAGCAGAAAAATGGATGATTCATACACATAACCTTGAATAACATACAGTATACTTGATGTACATGCCAGTCAGCCATTCGTCAATCATATTCCTGTTAGTCTAAGTTTGTGATGATATGGACTTGCATGTCAAAGTGCTGATTGCCAGGGCGTGTATAGCTAACCATAAAGACCTCTGTTTAAACATCTCTGTGCATTTTCTGTCCTATCCTTGTGTTATAGAGCAGAGATCTTCAACATGGGGGCCCACTACAGGGCCCCTAGGGTGTCCTCAGAGTTACTGCAGGGGGGGCCATCAAATAATTTTTTGAACGTTTTTTCAGCACAGAAAAAGACAGATGCGTCGAAGAGGGATAAATAAGTCAAAAGTTGCAAAAGAAACTCCCTTACACTTTTTAACTTAACTTGCAAAAAATAAATCTCTCTTAGATAAGGGGTATTTGGGTTAAAAAATGTTGAAGACCCCTGTTCTAGAGTCTGTTATCATCTTCATGGTGGAGACTTGTCCTGTGTATTGCTGATTAGAGAACTATCAGCCAGTTTAAATCAAATGCTCTACAGCAGTATTTCTCAAATGGAGATACTTTGGAGTACTGCGGTAGGTGAGAAGTCATGTGTCATGAGTCCTAAAATACTTACACTATGAGAGTGTATGAATTTAGTGATGGATTCTAAACATTTGAGATAGCATTTTAAGTATTTTTTTCAGTTTCAAGGTTGTTTAGTAAACCAGACAGATGGATGGTGCAACACTGTAATGTACTTCTTTATATATATATATATATATAAAAATTCCTACCAAAACGGTTTTGTGCTCATGGGGTACTGCTGGACTGAAAAAAAAAAAATTGTAAAGGGGGTTCATTATTGAAAAAATGTTTAAGAACCACTGCTCTACAGGACAGTATTTAACTGTTCATAACTTCCCCCAGTGGTTGTCTTACTGTAGTCAGAATGCTTTTCTTTACACCATCCCTGTAAATGTGATGTCATGTATTTCATCTGTAAGTAGCAAGTTACCATGTAAGAATTGTAAATTATCTAAACTGAAGGTTGTAAAATAAAGGTTACAGACTTCTCTTCGGTTACATTACACCACCCAATGGTAGGTCTGAGGAAGTGCACTAACATGATGCAACAATACCTTGTATGAAAGAACACATTTGGAGCTTTATTCATATACCAAATACGACCATTGGACCAGCTGTAGAGAAAGTGATTTCATGGCTGACTGGAAGTGTGCATATGATTTGTTTTGGTAGAATATATGACTTGTAACTATGTGTGGCAACCAACAGTCTGGACATAGAAAACATGAACAGTACATATCAGCAAAACATAAATGTAACAAGGCACCCATGCTTGATTTTGATTTATTTTTAACATTACCTCAAGCCATATTTCCATAGCTGTTAAAGTGAATTAATCAATTTAAGAATAGTGCAACATTAAAACCTGGATTAATTGCAACTGTTGCACTTCATTGTTAATCCCAACAAGGACAATATGCTTGCAGAAGGTAATTTGCCCAAATATCCATTACTTCACTAGAATTATTCCATCAATACAGAACAGTAGCTCACATTTCATCATTTTTTAACTACATTCCCTTTTAAAATAGTGTGTCCTCTACATAGATGGTAAATAAACACCAAGACATGACGCTGGATTACCAACAGTTTTTTATTGAAAACAAACAAAGGAGCAGGCTCCAGCTCAGGCTATGCTGCCGGCGTTGGAGGCAATCCTGGGCCAAAGGTCAGCGCACTCTTTGGCCACTGGGCCTGTGATGGCTGAACCTGCACACACAAGGGAAAGTAGTTATTTTGGTTACAACACGACGTGCTTTATTTAAATACATACAAGAAATGGACAGAAAGCTGACTGCTGCAATTTAAACTATTAACATACTATTAATGTAAAGGAAACAAAACAATTTAAAACGTGGCTAGGTAAGTTGACAAACTTCAAATAGTGTTAACTTAATTACTGAACGCATTAAATGTTTTGTTTTTCTTTTTTGGGAGGCATAGCTACATATCTGTAGTCGACTAACAAACAGTTGGCTTGGTGAATCAGCTAAATAATACACTATATAATAAAAATCTGAGCATCACACATCACATAGACTTCAGTTGTACTGAGCAGGTTAATGCTGTCTCATCACTGATTGAGATAAGTCAGCCACAGTGTGAGGCTGCCATCTCACCCACAGTGATGAGGTCAATATTCCCTTATACGACAACTCACCCAGCCACTGAGCAGACAAAGCAAGTGCTTTTTTAAGGGGAAATACCTTCCTACTGACATACTGCTGTATCACCACTATGAGAAACACTGAAGTATAAATGCAAAAGTCCTAAACAAACACTGATGCAACTTTGCAAAACTAAACTTTGAATCTTAATCAACACACCTACAGCACTGCTGGATTCAACAGTTCAGCAATAACGTAGCTATGGAGGGGGTAAGAATCAAGAACTAACACAACATATTTCTGTCCAACATGACAGAACCCGAGGGGCTTAAGCAGCCATGCCCTACTGCCCAGTACATACAATACTTACTGAAAGCACCATCTAAAATGCCTCAAGACAAATCCATTTAGCTACTCTTAATTCTGAGCTAAAGGGCATTACACATCAATACATAAGCTAATAATCAAATCTAGTCTCATGCGTAAATGACCTTGCCGTCCAGACACTGTACAGAGAGTATGACGTACCAAAACACGTGGATGTGTAGCATCCAAACAAACCCACCTTTCATTTCTCCTTTGTTGTTTACTATGACACCTGCGTTGTCTTCAAAGTAGAGAAACACACCATCTTTTCGCCGATACGACTTCCGCTGCCGTATCACCACCGCAGGATGCACTGTGGACAGAGGGAGTATGGTTAATTCAAGCTAACAAAGCCACAGAACACAAACCCGTGTTAACCAGCATTCTGACTTAGCTGGAAAATACAGAGACATGGTCAGTGAAACGGACTGGCAATAGAAACCATTTCACTTTAATAATAATCCAGATTATACTGTTGTAACATCCATAATCACTGTATTAACCCAACTACTGTAATGTGTTGCAGTATGAGTTATTCAGTGTTCTGCCCATAAAGCAGTAAATGAGCCTGTGCTTCCAAGTCTTCCTCACACTCTGCTCATATGGAGTTAACCAAAACAGAGATCTAAATGAGACCTAATATAAAGACATTTCTGTAATGTGTTGACATTGAAGCTGCTACTTTCTCTCCAGTGCCATATATTTATGTTTCCATCAGTGAAACTCATGTTACATTTAAGGGTGCTCCGATTGATCGATCACCGATCGTTATCAGCCGATAATGGCTTTAAATAGTTTGATCGGTGGTCTCCATAAAGGCCGATCTGATAGGCCGATCAGATGACGCACTACTCGCGAGAACGTTTTCTACATGGAGCTAAAATGGCGGCCTCCCTACAGTCACCGGACTGGCAGTTCTACAAGGTGTCTGAACGGCGGCAGAACAGTGATTGGCACGCGGGCCGGCCGCGGAACGAACGCAGTAGGAAGACGGCTACCGCTTTAAAAAAGCAGCTGCCACCGGTGGTGCTCCGGCAAACGTGTTTGCGACTACGCCATTCTGACACTTCTGCTGCCTCTGGAGCACCGCTGGTGGTCCGCCGACTCATTGCTATCTGGGAAAAAGACAATACACTAGAGATTTGCAACGTGTGTACCGAGGAAATACTACGAGGCGGAAATCTCCAAAGACATTTCAACACCACCAACCTCATCAGACATTTGAAGGTTAGTCACAGAAAGGAGGATGAGGAGTTTTCAAAGTTAGCTACGCTAAGGCAGAGCGGAGTCGTGTAGCTAGCAGCTCCGGCGCCGCTCAAACAGCTGTTACCCTGCTCTCGCATAAACAGCACGAGTGTACCTCTGTGTACCATGCACAAGTGTAGATAGTGAGCGACTTCAGCACAGCAGGGAATACTGTAGAAAAGAGAACAAGCTGTCTGCCAAAAATGCAGAGATGCTTATATTTCTAAAGAAAAATCTGCCATTGATGCTATAACAAGTAAGCTTTAGGAGATATGGCTCTACTAATCTCTATTCCTCATCTGTCTTTATCATTGAATCATGATGTGGAAGATCTCATGACAGTGCAGCTGTGGTTCTGTTAAGTTGTAGTTCTTGAAATCCCAAGAGATGTGAAGTCTCTTTAAAATGTATCTAGATTTTTTTGTTATTCGACAGGAAAGTTTTGTTTAGTTTCACTTGTATTCAGCCCTGATGTGGAGCTAAAAGAACATTTAACTTAGGATTAGTCTGAAAATTGACAAAACTACAAAGAATTTGTTTTGCTGAAGAAATGTCTGTAGCGATTGAAAGGACAGTTTTTAGATTTTGAGCTACGACAAAAAGCCAAACAATTACTGACACATTCTCTAAACATGTGCAACTGTTACATAAAGGTGTAATTTTCAGTTCATAAAAGCAATCGGTAAATACATCTTCCAGCAATCCGTGATCGGCCCCATAAATCCTGATCGGAGCACCCTTAGTTACATTGAAGATTACGCTTGTTGTAAAACTACTGTACTTCATTAGAACCAATTGACTCGACAGGAGAATTCACCACCTTTTTATGTGGTTGTCTACTTTGTGTTGAAGGTAAATGTAGTCAATTGAACCAATAATTCCTTTGGTATACATTTTTTTTACCATTAGATACGACATTCAGTCCAATAGCCCTACTCCCTATAGCAGTCAGTTCTATGAATAACATTCAGACAAAGCACAAAGTGCATAGACGGGCGTTTAAAACAAAAGATCCATCACGCCAGCCTTGTAAATAATTTCCCCATGGGATTATTAAAATATTTCTGATTCTGATTGTTAAACCCACAGTTTACAAGAATTCACTGGATTATATTTATTTTCAGTAACGGCTCATAATGAGAGAAAGAAAGGAGACTCTTCAGCAACTTCTGATTCTAGCGTTTGTGGTCGAACTTTGACTTCAGGCCCCATCACATAGACTTCAGTTGTACTGAGCAGGTTAATGCTGTCTCATCACTGATTGAGATAAGTCAGCCACAGTGTGAGGCTGCCATCTCACCCACAGTGATGAGGTCAATATTCCCTTATACGACAACTCACCCAGCCACTGAGCAGACAAAGCAAGTGCTTTTTTTAAGGGGAAATACCTTCCTACTGACATACTGCTGTATCACCACTATGAGAAACACTGAAGTATAAATGCAAAAGTCCTGATGGGGAAATAAATGCTAATGCAATCTGTACCGTTTGATTCAACATTTCAGCAAGAGCTTGGCTTGTTGGCTGTTGCCGTCCACGGTAGTTTATCACTGATCCGTTCTAACTAAATATTCTCTGGTCGCTGCAGTTCATGGCGATGTGCCTCTGCAGAATGAATATAGGAGAAACAATGGATATTTGGCAGGTTTTCTGGCAGTACTTTTTTTCTGGCCTGGCAGAGGCTCTTTTTGGCTTGGCTGCCCACCAGGCTTGTACAATTGGGGAAATGCTGCATTTATAATAAAAAAACAACAACATTTGAACAGTAATTTCAGCAATCTGTTATATTTAACTCCCGGATTTTGTTTTAACCACCCTAAGGTACTGCCACCACAGCTCCACGAGAACTCCGCTTTCTCAGACAATATAGCACACGCACCAAGGAATTTATTGCTTCAATTGAATACATTTACCATCAACACTGATTGGACATCCACATAAAAGGTTGTGAATTTCCCCTTTAACTCTACCCTGTTCAAGTGTCACTGAACACCCAAACCACCTTTTTCCCCCAGCCATAAATCAATGTATATGGATTATTTAACAGTGTTTTAATAGGTCCAAATCTTGGCATTTTAGTGCAAAGTATTTGAATTCAACAGTGTTATAAATATGCATAGAGACTGCCCTCTACTGGTTCAACCCAGCTATTGCAATTTAATTTTCCCATTAGCTGACCTGGTGGTAGGTGACCTATGGAGGCAGCTTAAAGGCCTTTTTACGGTTGTGCGGAGGCTCCACGCAGAGCTTTCGCCGTAGCCTACGTAAGTGGCCTGATGTTTATACTTGTGCATCGAGCCAGCATATGCGTGTGTTTTAGAGCGAGGAGCGACTCTAGAGTCAGTGGGAGAAAAAGTGTCTCCCCTGTTCTGACCGCGGTGGGAAACCCGGAGCAGGAAAAGTTAACCCTCTCCTTGTTTTCATGTTGTTTATGGAGAATGACAACCAGGAAACGAGTCGGGGGAAATGCAACGCTACCAAGCCGCGGCCACAGAAGGGTCTGCATTTACTCCGGACCCTGCGCCGTCGATTCTACGCACGACTATAAAAAACCCTTTAGTCACCACATGCAGGTGTAAAAATGTTACGTCCTTTGTGCATTTCAAACAGTTTCCAATGCAGTATTCACTGTACATAAAATGCACAAACACCTCAGTGGTTCATATGAGTTATACCCAATACTACAGTAACTTGCACACAGACTAGTTGTTTCCACTTACCCTTCTTCCTGAGTTCTGGCTTGCCTTTCTTGACTGTGGCCATGACCATGTCACCCACTCCTGCAGCAGGAAGACGGTTAAGACGCCCCTTGATGCCCTTCACGGAGATGATGTACAGGTTCTTGGCACCTGAAGGACGGAGGGAGAACAAACGTGAAAAGGGGAAAGATGGGAGAAGGGGAAATAGAGAAACTGGGACAAAGAGTTTCTAAAGAACATAGTATTGATGCCTGTTAGAAATGGCAGGAGCATAAAGCACTTTGTTTCATCACTGATTGAGATAAGTCAGCCACAGTGTGAGGCTGCCATCTCACCCACAGTGATGAGGTCAATATTCCCTTATACGACAACTCACCCAGCCACTGAGCAGACAAAGCAAGTGCTTTTTTAAAGGGGGAAAAAACCAAACAAAGATTGGCCAAAAATACAAATCTTACTAGTGATGTTGCTAGTTAGGTATATGTCCTGCGTCCGGCATTAAAATCAGAAAGGACGCAGTAAACTTAAAATTCAATATCGACCCGACCATGGGGACTTCCGTTTTGGAAATTCTCCAATTTTCCTAATAATTTAGTGTGATCTTACATACTGTAAGAAACGGGACACAGGTAACACATTTTATACTTCCTGAGAAAATACATTGAAAACTTATTCACACTGTCTTACAGTCAAATAAATTCAATAAAGTCAACTGCTTGCTAATGTAACAGCTCTCAGAGCTGGTCTAACCACCACATAATGTACAACACCACATTTACAGCTTTATCTTTAGTGATTACAGGAGCAGTAACTTTTAAGCCATCTCTGCTGGTTGACTGACAACTTGTGGCTACGTATCACCTGCACAATATCTAATTAGAATATTTGAGCGAGAGCAAAAATAATCAGTTGAGGCATGCATACCTGTGTTGTCAGCGCAGTTGATGACAGCTCCCACTGGGAGACCCAGTGAGATGCGGAACTTGGCTCCAGATGAACCACCACGTCCTGTAAGAACACAGGAACAATTGAAATAATCAGTTATGCTTGTACCATTTTTTTAAAGCCAAGGAATTGGTAGCTTCACATGAGAGAGAAATGGAAATAATGTTAAACACATTTAAGTACCATTTCTACATTATCCAGTTTAATCCCTACCTTATCACATGAAGTTTTTCTATTTCTGCATGCTTTCGTCAAGCATGTGATCCAACACCACTTGGTGCCACTTAAGCAGTCAACACAACATTGACAAGCCCAAACACCCCGGGATTATCAAGTGCAGCCATTCTAACACATGTGTAATATAATGTAAGATTTTAACATACCATCGATGCAATGTCAAAACTACTATATCTTCAGAACGTCAACTTTCAGCTAGGAAAAATTGGGTTTTTCTCAGCCCATAAAAGGAACTGAAAATTAAAAAAAAAAAAAAACAATCACCAAATTTTAACATCCAGCATCCAGCCTGCGACAATATTGCTAACTTTAGCTAGTTCCATAATTTGCACCAGTTTCTTAAATCACTAACGTTAAATTGTAATGTAACAACTTAAAACTATCACAAGACGTCAGTTTAAGAGTATTTGTTGAGAACACTGAGGGTCTTGCAAACAGACACTTTAAGCAGCCGATATTGGAAGTAATTTGACAGAAATCTGCTGTCAGACGACCACAATTTTAACGTTACCGCTGCATGTGGAAACAACTTAGTGACGTTTGACCATAGCATGAGATTTGACAAATAAAAACTGACTGCACCTTCCTAATACCAAATTAATTTACTTCAACAGTGGCTAAAATGTCAAGGGTGACACCGCTACCCACGATTCACACTACCCTGCAAGCACCGGCGAAGCCTAGCTAGCTAGCTAACGCAGATAGCCAAAGCTAGAACGACTAGAACGATTATTTGCAGCACGTGACTTTACGTTTGAGTTAAATGAATGGTGCGACATTAGGTTTGTTACAATAAAACCAGTCTGACATTTGAAACAAATTCACATTTTCTACCTCTACCTTCACTTGCTTCATGCCTGCACGGCGCTGACAGTGAAACATGGCTTCCGCCAAACAGCCAGAGAAAACGCTATCGTTATGAAAACGTAAACGGTTTGCATGAATTTAAAACTAATCACGTATATGTGCTGTCTTTCCTACTCTCTAACACACAAACAACATTTTAAGAACTGGCGGAGAGTAGAAAACAGCAGATGAATATGGATTTTACGAGATGGGTTTCATACCTCTCTTAGACATGGCTGCAGTAGGGAAAGAGGAAGACAGAGAAAGGAATTGTGGGATATAAAGTTGAGCGGAACTTCATCCGGGTCATGGCGCGGAGACATGCTGTATTCAGGAACTGTCGGAAATTTCTTATTATTGAAATGTCTTGCCGAATCTTCCTTTGTAATTCAAATGCATATTTTAAATACATTTATCAGAAATACTGATCACAGTTAACGGTGGCATAATGGTATGCATCATCCGTTGTGTGTTTATATAGTTCTGTAGGCTATTAGTTTTTAAGCAAATGTGTTTGATGGTATTTCTTTAATATCATAATCATCAAGAGAGTTATCCTTAGGAGCAGGGTTGCACTTGCTAAGAAGTATTATTTCTGTTTAGTGAGGTCTTGTCGGACTAATGTCTGCCACTGCAGTGTTTATTTACTCTTTTTTTTTTATTCTTATTAATGTTAGAACCAGCTCTATTGAACTGGACAAATCTCCCTCTGGGACAATACATGTAAAATCTAGCCTAACTGCTAGGAAAGGTGGAAATAAACAAACTAAAAAAAAAATGCAACTGTAAAAAGAGGAATTGAGTTTTTTTTTTTTTTTTTTACTATTAATGATTCTGTCTGCTAGTCAGCAGCCAGCTTACAGTGATTGCAAAGTAACCACTAGATGGCAGCAAATTACCATCACTATTTCTGCAGATACTCCTTTCTAGCTGTGAATTACAGTTACAGTTTTTTACAGTTGCTAGGATACATTTCTCAATACTTAGGTCACTTTTTAAAAACTCTTAACACAGTTCTCTTAACCAACTTTCAGCTCAGCACAGCAGTTCATTTCACATTCAAAATGCACTAAAACTACCAAATCACTTCATACATGTCTCAAATCAACTCCTTCTCCCATAACACTAGCAAAGTTGACAGCCAACAAACACACTTTGTCACCCACAAAATAATGACCTAAAATACACTAACAACAGGTATCATTATACAATATTTTCTAATGTAAAACAAGGACACCTCTCTACTGTTTAGAATTCACTACAATATACAGTCCCCTCCAAAAGTATAGACCCTTTGCAAACACGTGACCCCGACCACGTGACCACGCCATGACGGACGGCAAAAACACCGGAAGGACAAGCTAAACAGTGTAGTAGACGAGCGGAAAGTTTCATTAGTTTTAATCAGTTTGAAATAAATAACAGTAAATAAACTGTGATAATAATACTATCTTGTTCTTCATGGCTTCTTCTATTGAACAATATGTTGTCGTGTCGTTATCGGTCGAGGTCGGACATCTGGTAGGTGCTCACATAGAGCTGTATTTGGAGAAGTTAGATACCAACCCTTACCGTCTTCCTCCCTCCGATTTCACGGACCTCATTAAATCGCAGAGTCTGTCCGACTTCAGTCAACATGATCTGTACCACTATGTAGTAAACAGGTTATCCCCATACACTGGTGCTGATCTCAAAGCTTTTAAACACATGGAGGATTATGGCGTTTCATAACAGCGAGCCAGTTAGCTGCCCTCTGAGCCAAGCCAACTAGCTAGCTACTGTATAACACAGCTTTGACTCACCCGACAGATCACGATCAAACTGTAAATGTGAATAACTTGTACTAACATTTGAATTTCCTTTCGTATTAAAGGCAACCTCTGAGTAGGCTAGTATATTTCAACAGCTGACTTTGGGTATAAATAACACAAGTTATCTTGGAAGCTAACATTAGCTAGCGATCACCTGTTGAGCTCCATGCAAAGTCTGCAGCCAGCAGCAAAGACAAACTCCCAAAAGATCCACATCAAGTGAAACTGAAGGGAAGTTGTGCACCATTCAAATACGAAGACAAATGGAGTCGGTGTGGTCTGTTGTTGTTCTCACTTGAAGATAATTAAACTTAACTAACCTAACTAAATAGAAGCGGTGTAGGCAGGCTAATGCGCTAGCATTACGTGGCTAATAGTTAGCTAGCTCTACGTTAAGAGTGAGCCAGTTTGTGATACATTAAATATTGAAGGAGCATTAGAAGTGTGTTTCCCTTGTTAACACAATGACTCAAACCAGACATAACACAACGCCTGCAGAAGCCCACTGGACAAGAATAAATAACCATTTTATTAAATGAGTGAACACGAACGCGTTTAACTTGCCGTCCGTCTACAGTAACAGCACAGCTCTTCCGCCGTCCATCATGGCGTTCATAATTCGCGCGAGTAGAGCGTGATGTCACGTGCAAAGAGTCTATAGGAACGGCAAGGCAAATTCCTTTGTTTTTGTTGTTCACTGAAGACATTTGGGTTTAAGATCAACAGATGAGTATGAGACAAGAGTTCAGAATGTCAGCTTTTATTTCCTGGTATTTACATCTAGACTCAGGACATAGGAGAGAGCCTTGACGATTGAAACGCGGGACGGATGAAACATTCCAATTTTCTCCGAGTGTTCTCCACAGTCCCAGACTTTCATATTGCATGCTTGTTTACATGGAAAGCAAAACAGGCTATAATGGCGTATGTCTATGTCGGGATGGTTGAAACAGATGTTTCATCTGTCCCCGACCTGGCTGTAACTCCATGTATTTTAAGTAAATGCACAAATATCTGTGTTTATACTTATACTTATTTGGATGTGCAGTGACCTAACCCACGTAAAACCCTAATGAAACAACATTTTTCACAATAGAAACATGATATAAATGGGAAAACATACTCTTCTAGCTATAAAAATGGCAGAATCATCCACAGTGCATGATATTTCAATAACCGCTTCATACACGCTTCAAGGTGATGGCAATGAGTTGTTAAAGGTATAGTGGAGGATTTTCCCGAATTTTAGAAAAGAACCGCGCTCTCCATTTTTTAAAAAATGCACATGCACAACACTACCTGCTCCCGCAAGGGAACGCCTATTAAACGTGTGGACGAGAGAGCATGCACACGCCTAGTTCTCCTCGTGCACGCTCTGTTTACATGTTGCTGCCGGCATGGCTCTACAAACCTACTTTCCAAAAGAAGATTTGCACTTTTTCCACTATGTCAGACTCGCCACCGGTAAGTGGAAATCTATTTAGGACAAGCATCTCTATAGCTAACTTTAGCATGCTACAGGCCAACAAACAAGCTATCGCCGAGCATCTAAGTTGTTGCTTTTTTATTGCTGGTGTGTTTAGAGCTTTCAAGAAGAGAGTCTTGTGGGATCTGATATTGACTACGAGCCCGTGCCCTGTTCATCCCGACCAGGGGGGGGGGGGGCCTAGAGGCTGAGGGGAGACGAGGTTGGGGCGGGGGGCGCAAGATCCAGCACCAGAGCGGGGAGAAGGCGGCCGTGAGAGAGGGGGAGGGAGCGGTCGGGCTAGAGGCCGCAGAAAGCGAAAAATACCTAGGGATGAGCACGTACGATGGCCACAAAGACGTATAGCCCAGCAACAATCTATCTAAAATAACACCTTTTGGGAGTACCATTCAGGATATGTACAACCCCAAATCAGAAAAAGTTGTGACAGTATGAAAAACACAAATAAAAAAAGAAAGTAGTGATTTCTAAATGTACTTTGACTTGTATTTCATTGCAGACAATGTGAACACAAAATATTTCATGTTTTGTCTGGTCAACTTAATTTCATTTGTAAATATACATCCTTTCCTGTCATTCAGACCTGCAACACATTCCAAAAAAGGTTGGGACAGGAGCAATTTAGGGCTAGTAATCAGGTAAATTGGTTAAATAATGATGTGATTTGAAACAGGTGATGTCAACAGGTGATTGTAATTATGATTTGGTACAAAAGCAGCATCCAAGAAATGTCTAGTCCTTTAGGAGCAAAGATGGGCCGAGGATCGCCAGTTTGCCAACAAATACATGAGAAAAATATTGAAATGTTTAAAAACAATGTTCCTCAACGAAAGATAGGAATACATTTGCTTATTTCACCTTCAACAGTGCATAACATAATTAAAAGATTCAAGGAATGAGGAGGAATTTCAGTGCGTAAAGGACAAGGGGGCAAGCCTAAGCTGAACAACCGTAATCTCCGATCCCTCAGGCAGCACTGCATCAAGAATCGTCATTCATCTATAAGCGATATCACCACATGGGCTCAGGACTACTTTGGCAAACCTCTGTCAAGTACCACAATATGTAGTTACAGCCACAAATGCCAGTTAAAACTGTACTGTGCCAAAAGGAAGCCCTATGTTAACAGTGTCCAGAAGCGCTGTTGACTTCTCTGGGCTCGGAGGCATCTGGGATGGACCATCACACAGTGGAAACGTGTACTGTGGTCAGATGAATCAGTATTTCAGGTACTTTTTGGGAGAAATGGACGCAGTGTGGTCCGGACCAAAGAAGAAAAGGATCATCCAGACTGTTACCAGCAACAAGTCCAAAAGCCAGGGTCTGTCATGGTATGGGGTTGTGTCAGTGCAATTGGCAAAGGTAACTTGCACTTCTGTGATGGCACCATTAATGCTGAAAAGTACATAGAGATTTTGGAGCACAATATGCTGCCTTCAAGAAGACATCTTTTCCAGGGACGTCCATGCATATTTCAACAAGATAATGCAAAACCACATTCTGCACACATTACAAAGTCCTGGCTGCGGAGGAAGAGGACACGGGTACTTGACTGGCCTGCCTGCAGTCCCGACCTGTCTCCAATAGAGAATGTGTGGCGCATTTTGAAGCGCAAAATGCGACAACGAAGACCTCGTACTGTTGCCCACCTTAAGACTTGTTTGCAGCAAGAATGGGACAAAATTACACCTGAAACACTTCATCACTTGGTGTCTTCAGTCCCTAAACGTCTTTTACGTGTTGTGAAAAGGAATGGCAACATTACAAAGTGGTAAATGCTTTACTGTTCCAACTTTTTTTGAAATGTGTTGCAAGAACCAAAATAGGAATTTTGTTTTTTTAAATCAAAAACAATAAAAATCATGAGGAACACATTAAATGATTTGCTGTTGTACTGTCTGCAATGAAATACAAGTCAAAGTACATTTAGAAATTACTACTTTCTTTTTTTATTTGTGTTTTCCATACTGTCCCAACTTTTTTTTCTTTGGGGTTGTAGTAAAATATTAAAGTTGTGGGAAGTTTATATCACTTAAACTGTATGTTTCATCCGTCCACCCATGCTGTTTCAATCGTCCCGACCAGGAGGGACGGATGAAACATTACGCACGCCCCACTTTTGCTGTAATAATTCCTCAACGGTTTTGTTCAAAGCTGAAAATGGAGGTGTATTTGACAGATGACAGGTGTAGGTTGCTAGTGACAAAATATTAGCTTTTAGTGCCATATGATCGCTTCTTAAATTACGTTTAATGAAAAAGTGTTTCAACTGTCCCGGCTCTCTCCTACCGCCGTTTGTATAAGACCACAGCATTTTTAGGTGAGCAAAAGTATTGGAACAAATAATCTTAAAGTAAATAACATTTAATATTTGGTGGAATAACCCTTGCTTGCAATAACTGCCTCAAGCCTGCGCCCCATCGACATCACCAAACTTTTGCATTCTTCATTTGTGATGCTATTCCAGGCTTTTACCGCAGCTTCTTTCAGTTCTTGTTTGTTTTGGGGGGGTTCTCCCTTCAGTCTCCTCTTCAGGAGGTGAAATGCATGCTCTATTGGGTTAAGGTCAGGTCATTGACTTGACCAGTCTAAAAACGTTCCACCTTTTCCCCCTGATTAAGTCCTTTGTTTTGTTGTTTGTGTGCTTTGGGTCGTTGTCCTGCTGCATGATAAAGATCTTCCTGATTAGTTTCAATGGATTTCTCTGTAAATTGGCAGACAAAATGTTTCTGTACACTTCTGAATTCATTCTGCTGCTATCATCATCAGTTACATCATCAATAAATATGAATGAGCCTGTTCCAGAAGCAGCCATGACATTACCTCCACCATGCTTCACAGATGAGCTTGTATGCTTCGGATCATAAGCAGTTCCTTTCTTTCTCCACACTTTGGCCTTTCCATCACTTTGGTAGAGATTCATCTTGGTCTCTTCAGTCCATGAGATTGTGTTCCAGAACTTTTGCGGCTCATCTCTGTACTTCTTTGCAAATTCCAATCTGGCCTTCCGATTCTTACTGCTAATGAGTGGTTTGAATCTTGTGGTATGGCCTCTATATCTCTGCTCTCTGAGTTTTCCAACAGTGGATTGTGATAGGTTCACCCCTGCACTGTGGAGGTCATTGGTGATGTCACTTACTGATGTTTTGGGGTTTTCTTCACAGCGTCACAATATTTCTGTCATCAACTATTGTTGCTTTCTTTGGCTGACCTGTTCAACGTCTGTTGCTCTGTACACCAGTAGTTTTTTTCTTTTTCAGGACATTGCCCAATGTTTGTCCAATGGCTCTGGTCGATGTTCCTTCTTTTCTCAGCTTGAAAATGGCTTGCTTTTCTCCCATAGACAGCTCTCTGGTCTTCATGTTGGTTTATCCTGTTTAACAAGAAATGCAGTCTTTATAGGTTTAAACCAAGGATAAAAACTTAGACTAGTCATGCAGAGCTATTTAATGTTTGAACAATCAACCTAAAAAGCAACACATGGGCAACAAGAAACATCTGTCAGCCCCATGTTCCAATACTAGTACTAGTAGTAATTCCAAAATACAAGAATTTGTATACACACCATCCACTGATACAGATACAATAGGAATACTAATCTACTCGGTCTTCTGCATTTGGCCACAGGTTCTCATCCACATCACATCTTATAACATCTAGGGCAATACACCTAGGAAAGAATCTTCTGGCATGCCTGATCCATCCCTGGCAATCTTCTGCTGATATTTCCAGGCATCCAGCATGCATTGCTTCCAGGAGGAAAAGTGACACCATTCTGGGATGGGCTGCAAACCACTCGGTGACTGCACGGGAGTGGTGAAATGCCACATTGTCCCATACAGTTATGAATGTTGGCTGATTTCTTCTCTCTGCATCCTTTTCCTCAACTAGCACAACCCTTTTATAGAGATCATGCAGGAATGCAAGGAGACGCTCAGAGTTGTATGGCCCAATTAGTGGTTTTGGTAACAGCAGTCCATCGGTGGATATTGCTGCGGACATTGTAATGTTGGCACCCCTCTGGCCCGGGACATCCACTGTGGCTCTCTTCCCAATCACATTCCTTCCTCGTCACCGTGTTTTGGCCAAGTTGAAACCCGCCTCATCCACAAAGATGAAAATGTCCCCACATTTTCATCTTTGTGGATGAGGCGGGTTTCAATCCGCCTCATCCACAAAGATGAAAATGTGGGGTGTTTGCCTGCCTTCAATCTCCATTACTCTCTAAAATAAATCCACAAGGCAACATAAGAGTTAGGCTATTTATACATTACCTTAAATGTATGTATTTGTGTGTTTGGTTTTGTTCAAAAACAGTTCTGTATTTTACAGTACTTGTGATCTTACCCGGACATATTGGTTCCTGAGTTGCCTTGACACGTTCAGAGTTCGTCTCAAAAGGCACAGTAAACAACTGCTTCATCCTGACCTGATGTTTTTTCAGGACTCTAGAAATAGTTGCTATGCTTACACTGTGAATATTTTCAAAAGTAACGTTGTCTGCCGAGACTCTGTCACGAATGTCAGTGAGTTTTATGCCGTTGTTTCTGATGACCATATCAACAATGGCAGTTTCCTGCACATCAGTGATTATCCTACGTCTTCTGTTAGGTAGCTGTTGGGTCCTAAGCAGAAAAGCAAAAGTAATTACACATAAGTGGGTTTGCAGGCTTTGCTCTTTTTACTTCTGTAATGTCTGTAATGTCTGCAGATGCCATGCAGAATACAAGTTACCTGTTGGTTTGCCGGAAAACTCAAACAATAGATGCCACTGTTGAGCGTTGCAGATTTGGCTGCACTCTCTGACCAGCCTCTCTCATTGAGAGACCATGATTGAGTACATGATCAATTACTTCTCTTCTGGCTCTCAACGAAGGCGGTCGCATTTCTCTACCTCTCCTCCCTTTCCTTCCCTGCATTGCTTCTCTTGTCTGGTCTGTGTCTAACTTTTTAAGAGACTCTCTCTGCGCTGCTCTACAAAACCCTAAATTATGGATTTGATAAGCTGGTCTCTCAACGCAATTGACACAATCTTCTCGACGAGAAGCTTGGGTTCTGGGGAACCTGTTTGCCCGGCCGGGACGGTCTTGGCTTGCTACACGATGGACTCGTGGGAGGTTTGGAGGGTCGTGTGCCTGGCAGCTCTTTCGGTCGAAGACATAGAGGATATCTATCTATTCGGAACCATGATAACTGGCCTCTTGCTGATTGGATTGGGCTTTTGCTTGCTTTATCGAAAAATTATCTACATCACGTCAGCTGCTCAAAGCCCCACAAAGCTGCGTGGAATGATTGAAACGGTGGGCAGAGCGGTCAGCATTCAGGCTGGGACTATGAACCGCATTATGGATAACAACGCGGAGATGAATCGGATTTTGGACAACATCTTGGAGAAAGTCACCGTTTTGCAGAGGAATGAGTGACCAGAATGGACAAAGAGAGTAAGCTGTGGAAAAAGATTGCAGCCTGCTCGCACGAAGAAGTCATAACAATCTTATCATATTCGGCCTCCCTACCCAGCAGCAGCCTTGGCCAAGGCCACTGCTAGGATCAACAACTCCCCTGAAGATTAATGCTTAGAGACTCTCTTGTTTCCTACCCGAACTTCCCTCAAACGCCTGCTGATTGTTTTCTTTGCCTAGGGCCTATTCAAGGCTGTCTCCATGGCAATCTTGCTGTGTTCACGCGATGACATCCTGCGGACTTGAGGCGCAAAGATTAGGCCCATGTCAAAGTTGACTCTCTCCAGGCCCCCACTCCACCCAAATTCCCCGTCCAATGCCTTCGTAGCTTTTTACTCCCCAGTCTGACAAGCGGGTCTGTGACCAGCGCCTTTTGTCGGCTGCAGGACCGGATGGCTGCTTGCCTATTGCTGGGTTACCTCCACACACCCCATTCCCCCTCCCCTGTTGCAAGTCATGTGTTGAACCGTGTTGTATGTGCTTATTGCCGAGGTTTTTTCCTGTTCCCACACTGTACTCTGTACTGTTACTGAGCATTGTTTGGGAGTCGCTTTTTTCCCTCCCCTTTCCTCATGTTATGCTGTATTTTCCTTACTTGTATTGTGAAGCACTTTGTGATTTTTATCTGTGAAAGGTGCTATATAAATAAACTTTACTTACTTACTTACTTACTTACTTACAGTAGCTGTAATCTCATCTGACCCTACAGCTCTTGATCTTCCTCTTCTTCCACCACTCATATGAATTCCTCGCCCCCTCCCAGCCACTCTTCTTCCTCTTTCAGCCACTTCTCCATCTCTGGCTGGGTCCATGTTTACGTCACAATACTATGTAAACTGGTCAGTGTATGTTTTGGTCATTTGATTTTCATTTCATATGCAGAAATTAAAAAACAAAAAACAAATGGTTATTTGATTTACGTTTTAAAATACAAAATTTGAAAATTGAAATACAAGGCGTTTTTTTTCATTTTCATGGTCAAAAGGAGATGAGAGAAATTTAAAATATGCATTGATTTTCATTTTCTATGTGGAGGTTTTGCGCTGAAAATGGCTCAAACATGATGTGACCATAGACTGTATGGACTCATCTGACTCTACGCTGAAGTTATGCCGCGTTCGATTTACCTCGGAACTCGGATTTTTCACTTTGTATCTGCAGTTGAGGGAAACCTACCCCAACCTCCTGAGCGACTGATGCTCTGTTTTTTTTAACCTCTTTACATAAATATACATAAATATGGCTATGAAATACATCCTGAAATGAATAAATGAGCAGATATTAATTAGTCAGTGTCGTTCAATAGCCTTGAAATGTATGGTTTACTTTTATTTATTTCAGGGGACTTTATTTTATAGGTAACGTTACACATTTATTTCCCTATTTGCACGTTAAATTTAAATTAAGTTTAGTTATCTTACAGACTCAGACTGAAAGCAATTATCTAGCCTGGCATAGTGCATCAAACTATATCACTATCTGCCAAAAGACATAAAACCTTAATACAGCCATGAATAAAACACAAGCTGGGCAGAGTCGTCTGATCCCAGCTAATGTTAGCTAGTGCGGGTCACACTAGCTTCACACACGGACCAGAATCAGTCAGCACCGGGGACCCGGGTCACAACCTGTGGTCACGACCATAGACATAATAAATGTCTAATGTCTAAATTATGTCTATGGTGACAACGAGCTGATGGCTAGCTGCTCGCTTGCTGCTAGAAAACGGCAGCAGCACCGGAGGTCTGATCCCAGCTGGCGCTGTTGCCATGGAAATGACAGAATCCGGTTTCTGAATATGAAAAAACAGGCCTTTTTTCGTTTATATTTTTGACTGATTTTATTTTTTGTTATATGAAAAAGAAAATGAAAATTAAAGCATATTTTAAATTTCTCTCATCTCCTTTTGACCATGAAAAGGAAAAACGCCTTGTATTTCAATTTTTGCATTTTTAAACAAAAATCAAATAACCATTTCTTTTTTGTTTTTTAATTCCTGTATATGAAATGAAAATCAAATGACCCAAACATACACTGACCTAAACTAGTCTGAAGTTGTCTCTTTTTGTAATGAAACTGAAACCTGTGTAGGTGTTCAGCCATAATGAGAATCAGCTGTGGTTGGTCCAATTGTCCAATTGTTTTCATAGCATTTCATTTTTCAATTCGAAATATATTTCAGTACAATATTATTGTAGAAATGCAGCAAATTGCTGTCTTACTCAGTTTTTTATGTTATTGTTCTGAACTTGTTTTGAAAACAGTATGTCAGCATGTGCAAATTGGCCTGTAGGTACATAGAGTTTTGGCGGTTGTTGTGTTCAAGTGAGAAAAGAATAAATGTAATTTGAAATATATAGTCATTGATTGCATTTTGTGCCAAAGCAATGATAAATGATCCACAGGTTAACCCACATATACTTCTGTTGTGCTCACTGTGTGAAGAGAGAGAAAGATGAGTGACCCAAGTATTGAGAAATGTAAAAAAACTGTAAAGCCATATGCCCAAATACAGACAGACTAAAAGATATACACATTCACATATAAAAAAAGATTTATTATTTCAGATTTCTTTTCATTTCCAATACATGTGGAATGCTCAGGGAATTATTTGAGAAAAAGATTGGCTGAAAAAGTTGGAATATGAAATAACTTCATTATTATTATTAGATTGTTGCTAACAGATTTCAAGGGATAGGTTTCAAGATCAGTAATGCTGTTATAGCCAAATTCCTACCCTACATATGTTATGTAATTTAAAATATAGTTACATAAGACATTTCTGCCCTTTTTTAGGTGGCAGGAGTGCAAATAAGCATAGGTTGTGTTCTGGTTTCAGAATGATGAAGAAATCTGGAGAACAATTACAAAGAAAATAGGATGTAGTTCCTACAGGATGATTCTTTTCCTTGGCAACTATCATGTTTTCCCAAATGATGTACAGATTTCTAGGCAATTTAATATCTAAGTGACTTGAAAAATAGCGCAAATAGCTGACCCCCACAATGTTTGGGCTGATTCCCGGAAGTTTACAACGTCTGTCTCTGCCCCTGCATAGGTATAGTCTCTCACATTTGTCATGGTCCAAGAGCCAAGTTATGGCACATAAAATAAAGCACCTTCATGTTGGAAATAACTTTATAATTTCCTAAATACTGCCAGGAATACAATTCCTAGTTAGGAAATACACTCTTAAGTAGTCACATTTAGTTATGCTGAGTCTATAAATACTGAAATCAGCCTAAAAAACACCAACCAAGTGTACTTCTTCAACTGTAGAATGTAATTGCACATGGGTTGCTAGAACCACAACATCCACATAAAAATACAGAGGACATGACCTCAGTGTCTTCAATGGTGGTGACAACCTGTTACTTTTACATACTGTGGTCTTAAGGATGAGATAGAATACATTTGTTATGATGATGGATGGATGTGCAAATGGTGTAAATCTGTGTATGACTGCACAGAGACTGTTTGTCTAGGCATACAGGTATTTGTCTCTGTGTGTGTGTGTGTGTGTGTGTGTGTGTGTGGGTGGCCTTGTCCTTTTTTCAAAGTGAATACTGAGACATTCTGCTGTCGGACGTTGTTCAATAATTCACATCCAACGTTCTTCCTCTGTTTTCTTCCTGCTGTATGTCTGGCATGTATCGTAATAGGGTTTAAAATGCACATCATGTGCATGCCAGGTATTTTTTTGAAGGTGCCTGCCCTTTTCCAAGCAGTTTCCAATGACAGCTTCTCAGATGGTTCTGTGTTAACAACCACTATATTACCGAAGTTTCACTTCCGGGATTGTTCAGGTGCCTCCGGATGTCCCTCACCTTCCTCTTTCTTTGTGTTGTAATTTAAACTCCGGTGGATTTGTGAGGACTCTGGTTAACTGCTCCTCAGATCTCTGCAGGGTAAATCCAGACAGCTTGCTAGACTATCTGTCCAATCGGAGTTTTCTGTTTTGCATGACTGAAACAACTTTTGAACGTACACGTTCCACCAAAACAAGTTCCTTCCTGAGGCTATTTTGCAGTGGCACCATGGCTCCATCCGGTGCTTAGCGCCCCCCAAAGACGATTGTGATTGGTTTGGTGATTTGGCTCTATAGCGCACAATTGTCTCTTATTCCGGAATGCTGTGTGGACTAGCCAGACCCTCCTTCGCAGCGCTGTGGAGGAAGGTCTGGCAATGCGAGACTAACAAACCAACAACCACTGTCACTCATCGCAAGCCCCTCTCAAAGCCTCTGTGAATGAGCTAAATATCTCAAATGTGAATACAGTACCTGTCTAGCACTCTTTATGTGATTGTGATTTGTGTGATTGTGAAGGTGTATGCTCTGCCTCCTCCTCATGGCTATACTTATATCAAGTGGGCTTTCAATAATGTCCGTCTACTCCTCCACAGTCTGAAAACCTTGGAACAGTACGGAGAATGAGAGCAATAATGTAGCAATACATAGAAATCTATCTCATAGACATATCCAGCTGACAGCACTGCATGTGCTCACAAAAACAATGTTGAGCCTGCAGACAGAGCTTGGTGGTAACAGGTGAGTGTACTAATACGTGCTGTGAAAACCAAACGGGTGTCATCCAGCTTCTGTTCCTGTCTCGTCTTGCAGTGATGATGAGGTTGTAAAAAAGAGGTTGTTTGTTTTCCTCCTCAATTTGGGTTTCTGGGAGAAAAAAAGAAGCAAGATTTTGGTTAACCTAGGGGTTGTTTCAGTTTTAGGGGGGGAAGCTTTTGTTGTCAAAAGCCAACATTGTGTCAGTCTGTCTTTCAGTACTTTGGCTACTTTGTGGCACTCAGCCTGAAGCCTATATGATATGAGGAGAATATGCGATACGTGATAATGTTGAATATCACGATAACGATATTACTTGCAATAAATAAACAGAATCAAGTGGACTCAGTTTTGTCTGTCCACTTGCTTTCAATATTCGGAAAAAATACAACAAATTAAAAAAAATGAAAGGAAATAATTTACATCATTTTTTTATTCAACAAACTGAACACTGAATTGAATACAAAAGCCACCACTAAAAAAGAATGACAGTTAAAGTGTTTTACCGATATTTTTTTGTGAATAAAATCTCTGAGCGTCTTTCACGATATTTCTCAGCCTTTCACAATGTGTATATTGGGACAGTTGACGTCGGGATGACCATACAAAAACAATATATTGTGCAGCCCTGGTTCATACTGAAGACGTAAATTCAAATTTGTTGTTAGAAGTCAAACCTCGTTGAGGCACTAGATGAGAAGTCAGGGGATCACCCAAGTCATAAGGATACATCATATGGGAACCATGGATGTCTGTACAACCTTTTGTGCAAAACCATAGGCCTACATTGTTTTTTTCTTTTTTGGGGGGGGTGTATGCCCACCCTCCCCCCAACATGAGCCAGTGTGCAGGAGGACTCACTCCTCGATGCAACAACCGCGGGTTCCACTCCGACCTGCGGCCCTTTGATGCATGTCATTGCCCCTTTCTCTCCTTTTCATGTCTTCATCTGTCCTGTAAATAAAGGCCTAAAAAATGTATCTAACAAAAAAGAAATATTGTATTTTCTACACCACTACATTTCATTAACAGCTATACTTTTCATACATATACAAATACATATACAAACAATTTGTTGTTGAGATTTACATGATTCATAAAAAAAACATCACAAAACACGTGTTTTGAATATGCACGTTTCGGATAATGCAGGAGAATAATTATGAATAATAATTTACTAATAATAATATCTTTGAAATAAATAAAGCCATTTACAACATAAATTGATGCAGAAAAGGCACAAATTGTTGCATAAACATTCACCAGAATGAAGGAAACGAAGTGTTTGATGCTCAAAAAGTTTCGGGGGACAACCCCCAAGTATAAGCCCTGGTTATAATGTGCCC
Organism: Gymnocephalus cernua; assembly: GCA_023631565.1. Taxonomy (NCBI): domain Eukaryota; kingdom Metazoa; phylum Chordata; class Actinopteri; order Perciformes; family Percidae; genus Gymnocephalus; species Gymnocephalus cernua. Next base: position 30,112,346 of record CM042441.1, on the reverse strand, counting down.
CCCCCAAGTTTGTTACGAAACCTAGGCCCTTGGTACCAACCCATTTAGTAGATGCAGCTTAAGGTACAGCCTAAGAAAGTACAGTATGTATGATGTGCACACATTCTCCTTTTATAACTACCCGTTTATGTAAGGGAAATGGAGTTTTCTTGCTTTTTGCGTGATACACGTTCAGACACCCCTGGAAGCGTTTAGTGAATCACTGATTGGCGAAGCAGGAGGCCATTTATGGTAGTTACACCTCAAAAGTTCCCCCGAATCCTCAGATCTTGTTTTGTGGAAAGCTGGTGGAGGGATTATGTGTTCTACATCCGGTGGCAGTTAACAGTGTTAAAACAAGCCAGGTTTCAAAATGTGTAGGCCTACTCTAGTTTTGCTAAAACGTCAAAGGGGACATGCTTTTGTTGCTGTCTGGTTCAAAGCGTGCATCATTCATGCTGGATGAAATGTTCCTAGGTAAATAATTAAACGATGCTGCAAGCAAAACCGATCATTTTTTTAAATACTTGAACTGATTTGATGATGCGAAAAGCCATTAGCCATTACCCAATAAGAATTCAAAATGCACCGTGCATAATATTCGATGTGTGATGGGGAAAGATGCCAGACTGATGTTACTACTACAGTATTCGTAAAGTTAGGTTGCTAGGATACAATGGCATGCTGGAGTGAGGCGGAAGGGGAGTGAGTGGGTGCAGGATGTGTGTGTGTGTGTGTGTGTGTGTGTGTTTCACCTTAGTGTGTGGTTGGTACACACACACACACACACACACACACACACACACACACACACACACACACACACACACACACACACACACATACTGCACCCACTCACTCCCCCTCCGTCTCATAGCAGGACACTACATTTACACCACAGTATCAAACATATCAAGAAATATACAGTATTAACTCATGTAGCAAAATAGCCTCTGTGTGTGTGTGTGTGTGTGTGTGTGTGTGTGTGTGTGTGTGTGTGTGTGTGTGTGTGTGTGTGTGTGAGACACTAGGAGCAAGGGAGGATGAGAAATGTAGGAGGAGACGAGATGTGAAATCACAAAGGAACTGTGTGAGAGAGATGACAAATAACACACTGCATATCCAAAGGTCTGAACACTACACCCAGACGTCATCACTGAACATAAAACTACGTGTGATGAGTGAAGCACTCTCCCATAAGGTTGGTCCCACCTTGTAATCATTCAGATTGAGGACAGGTGTCATTTGTTTACTTCCTAGTTTAGCAGCCCCTCTCAAAGACGCAGTGTGGGCGATAGAGAATCTTATCTAAAGCTGCTGGCTAAAAATAACCGTAAATACAGATCATACTTCACGTAGGTGGTAATGATACCCGATTAAGCAAATCGGAGATCACTAGTTGGAGAGTAGGAGTCTTGACTGTGGGGATTGGTGTGGTAGTTTCTGACCGGCAACTTTGATTCTACTTCCTCCCTGCCCTCCTCGCTTACCGCGGCCAACAAAAATTCCACGGGCGCCCGCTGGTCTGGTGGATGTCCTCCGCAAGACCGGTCATGCCTTCGCGGCGACATTTTTTTGTTTATTCCCCCTCAAAAATAGGTAATTGAGCACTCCTCCGACCTACACACTGTTATTTATTTTTTTCTTGCTACAACTGAATTCCCACAGGACTTCAGCACAAGACTGCAGCGAGCCGTCTGTAACACTATTTTACTGAACAAGGCACAGGCATAATTCTGCCCGTTTCCATGTAGTTAGCTACATAGTCACTAATATGCTCATAACCACTACAGCGCTAAATTACCTATTTTTGAGGGGGAAAAAAACAAAAAAACTCTGCTGCGAAGGCATCAGCGGTCCTCCGGAGGACATCCACCAGACCAGCGGGCGCCCGTGGGATTTTTGTTGGCAGCGGCAAGCGAGGAGGGCGGGGAGGAAGCAGAAGCAAGGCCGCCGGTCGGAAACTACCACACCGAGAGGACAGCTAGCTAGCAGCTAACAGGGTAGGTGAATGTTGAAAACGCATCTTGTTGTCATTTAAGGGCCATGTTCATGTTACACAGACATTTTAATTGCATTTTGTGTCTGTTAAGATACACAAAGGCACTATTTATTATTATATTTATTTATCTCATGCCCCCAAAGCTGCCGTTTTAGCTAAGTGGGAGCTGTGGGCATTACCTGCAGCAGCTCTGTGTTGCTAACACCGATTTGGCTCGTTTTTTTTTCTATAGACAGGTCTCGCATAGTTATATTTAGCAAGATTACCGTAACAATTGGCCGGAGTTCTCCTTTAAGACTCTCCAGCTGATCCAGAATGCTGCAGCACGTTTTCTGACAAGAACTAAGAAAAGAGATCATATTTCACCTGTATTAGCTTCTCTGCATTGGCTTCCTGTAAAATTCAGGATTGAATTTAAAATCCTCCTTCTGACCTACAAAGCTCTAAACGGTCAAGCACCATCATATCTTGAAGAGCTCATAGTACCTTATTGTCCCACTAGAGCACTGCGCTCCCAGAATGCCGAGTTACTTGTGGTTCCTAGAGTCTCTAAAAGTACAACGGGAGCCAGAGGCTTTAGCTATCAGGCTCCTCTCCTGTGGAACCAGCTCCCAGTCTGGGTCCGCGGGGCAGACACCGTCACCACATTTAAGAGTAAACTTAAAACTCTCCTCTTCGATAAAGCTTATAGTTAGGGAGTGAGGAGTTGCAGTGTTCACCTAGACTGGCGGGGGAGGGTGTAAAGCTGCAGACACGGCACCCCTTCTTTTCTCCACTTCTCTTCATAGTCGTTAGATTCATCTACCATATAATCAATGATATAATCAAAGTAGAGGGAGGCAGGCCAGTATAGCCCGATCTGGTTGGGGAGAGTTCTAGCCCGACCAGGCACCTCTCTTTAACCTGTCTCTCTTAGTTATGCTGTTTTAGTTTTAGACTGCCGGGGGACTTCCTTTGACACACTGAGCTTCTCTCTCCTCTCTCTTCCCATTTGTAGGCATCCATGTCCCAGAAATGCTTGTTACTAACCTAGCTCTGGGGAGTCTATTCCCCGGAGTCCTTATGTTTTTTTCTCGCCCTGCATGTTTCCTTGGATTAGAGTGGCACCAAGATCATGGATGCCGCTGTCGCCGTGGTCCTGCTACACTGTGCTACACCCTGTTACACCCTGCTATTCTTTACGGTGCCCTGCAGTGTCCTGCTGCATCCTGCTACATCCAGCTATGCTCTGCTGTGCCGTGCTACATCCTGTAACGCCCTGCAGTGCCCTGATATGACATGAACTACTACAACTACTTTTTCTAGTCACTGATCCATTATCTTTTTTGTGACTGTTATTTCCACTGTTCATAACACCCCAACCGGCTCCGTCAAACACCGCCTACCAAGACCCTTGGTCTGTCCGAGGTTTCTTCCTAAAAGAGAATTTTTCCTCGCCACTGTCGCACTAAATGCTTGCTCTTGAGGGAATTGCTAGAATTGTTGCGTCTTTGTAAATTATAGAGTGTGGGTTAGACCTACTCTATTTGTAAAGTGTCTCGAGATAACTCTTGTTATGATTTCATACTATAAATAAAATGTAATTGAATTTAATTGAAGTGTGGCTAGGTGGAGATGCCTCGTACTTTTTTACCTCCTCATTACCTTTGAGTGTGATTAAGGCATGCTCCGTACTTGTGTTCTTGTGTAGATGTTATCTGTGCATGTTTAACATATTTCCCTGGCATATTTGCAGGCGCCGTTTGCAGTCAGACCGGAGCTACCTGGAGGTAACATTTTACAGTTTACCCTGTTACAGTGGTACAACACCAATGCTGCATTCCAGGCAACCCGTAACCCGTGTTTTCACAACCTCCTACCCGTGAAAGTGCCCTGGAACCCGTAACTTACTACCCGTGAACTTGTACCAGATCGTTGTCATTATTTTTATCATCAAACGCACAAATCTGCTGTACATAAATGTAATTAAAGCGACTTTCACTCAATCAAAGTTTATCTGGATGATGACATGCGTGACTTTGCCTGGAATGCTACCAAGTCGTGAGTCGTGACTTGAAGTCGTAATTTACGGGCTAGAAATTGTGTCTGGAACGCAGCATAAGAACACAAAGTATTGTGTGTGTGTGTGTGTGTGTGTGTGTGTGTGTGTGTGTGTGTGTGTGTGTGTGTGTGCGTGTGCGTATGTGCGTGTGCGTGCATATCCATCCATCAAGCTCTCGGCTGGGCTGCATTTTTTCAGATTAAAGCGGGCCTGATGCTGAGTGTTAAGCAGCCTGCTGTCTGGTTTAGTTTCAGTGTCTATCACAATATAAAATAGTGTGTGTGTGTGTGTGTGTGTGTGTGTGTGTGTGTGTGTGTGTGTGTGTGTGTGTGTGTGTGTGTGTGTGTGTGTCAGATGATCACACAAGGGCCGTTTAAATTCACCCCAAAGGTGTTCGACCAAAAGTACTGTGGTGGAAAATACCCAGGGTGCAGCAGGTGTAGATTAATTAACTGTTTTAGAATAATTGAAGATGAGACAAGTAACAAGAAATAGTAGACTGAAACCAATGTAGGTTTTTGTAATTTATTGAAGTACATATATTCTGCGCAGAATAGGAGAACTCGTTCACAAGATGCACGCAGCAACATTTGGAAGAGTCTTCAAAGTTCACACATCAAGAACATCAGCTTAAATACACAGATAAGAGAGAGGGAGTGACATCGCTTTAAGCACACAATTCAATCTAATAACAAATGAAGATAGACCTTCTGGTCTGTCTGGTTCACAGGGATGTTATGTCGTATAACCTGTAGAGACCTTGTGACTACGGTTGTATCTCAGTAAACCTAGGTTGGCTATTTTCTCACAGACAAATGTATTTAACTTCTCCTTGGGGGAGACATAACAAGAGCACATACAGAAAAGACATAATTAATTTGGTAAAATATAATTTTGCCATTACAGTACTAAAAAAGGTATGTGGACTTTTGTCATTATAGAACAAAAGCCAGATAGTGACTAACAGACAGACCAACGTCTACATTTTTGCTCATCATTCTGCACAGTGTTGTGTTAGAAGGAAACAAAGTATGAGAGACATGCAGGGGATGAAAGACACAAATAGAGAAAGGGATGGAGAGACCAAGAGACAAACTATCCAGAGAAGCCACATGGTCCTAACCTCAGGGCAGAGCATGTGTGATATTCCCTTGGCTGATATTGTGATAGACACCAAAACCAAACCAGACAGCTGCTTAACACTCAGCATCAGACCTGCTTTATAAACACACACACACAGACACACACACACACACACACACACACACACACACACACACACACACACACACACACACACACACACACACACACACACACACACACAGACGTTGCTTCGCAGTTACAGCTCTGAATCCAAAATGAGGATAAATATTTGATAAGGAATGCCTTTTTGCAGACAAATCACGTTGCTCGACCATGTCCGTGAAAAAAAAAAAAAACCACAGTCTTTACCAAACGATCTAGGTCAAATACAGTATAGCTTGTTCAGGCCTACAGTTAAGGGTGGACCTCTGTGTTTGGCTCCAGACCTTTAAAGATGGAGGCGCTACATTTCGGCTGTCATTCGAGCGACTCGCCTGTATGTATTCTGAATGATTCTAAATGGCAGATTCTACGCTTATGAGAATACTTTGATTAGTTGGTGGAAGTAATTACACATAAATGAGCACATATTTGTGAAAGAACAAAGGTTTTTTTGCTTAGAATTAACTCAAAAATTACACAATGTAGGTTTATACGTGCCCTGCCACACAAAACAGTTTTTACTTCTATTTTTTTTAAATCTGTACGGCCCATATGTGTTTGTGTTATGTTGTGAATGTGAAAATGAACTGCTACCTCCTCTGTCAGCTCTACCCACTGAAAAGAAAAAAAATCAAGCCAATTCCAAAAGCTGGTCAGTCTGACGTGGTGTTGCCTGAGCTCATTACTATTCATGAGCTCGCCCAGTTGAGCTGGGTAAAGGATGCTGATAGCCAGGCTCTCATTGGCTAGCTGTTAGCCAATCAGAGTCAAGCAGCTTAGCTCGTTGAATAGTAATGAGAACTGGCACAAATCATTACATTATATTTAGCTGACGCTTTTATCCAAAGCGACTTACTATAACACCGTGTATGCACTATGTAGTGCTATATATCAGAGGTTGCACGCCTCTGGAACAACTAGAGGTTAAGTGTCTTGCTCAGGGACACGTTGGTTGATGTATCGAACCCGGGTCTCCCACACCAAAGGCATGTGTCATATCCACTGCGCCATCACCACCCCTAACCACAACCACAAATCGAGCTGAGTCTTCAATAAATAATGCAATAAATGAGTGCACTATTATATATGCATCATTAGTTCAACGCAATGGCCAATGCATTGAGGAATGATGTGCAACGTGCCAGTTAACACCAAAAATGAGCCAGCAGCCAGGGAAATGTGAATGAAAAGAATCTGGACATTGAAGGGATCCTTGAGCTCATTTGATAAATCTCAATATTCTCCTGATATATTGAATATCTCTGAAACCAAAGTTACTTGTGCTGCGTTCCATTTACCTTGGAACTCGGAAGCTGGAGCTGGGAATGACGTCATACCCGAGTTGAAGTCAGATTGTCATTGTTTTCATTAGCTCTAGCCCGGTTAGCTATTGTTAGCAATACCAGTTGATAACGCATTACGCCGTTTTTTGTGCATGCAAACAGCGTAACATGTCCACAGATAGAAGTTGAACATGTGTGAACGACTGATTTAGTGACACAAATAAGACAGAAGTGCTTATCCACTTGCTTCCTGCTTCTTACAGTGCAGACGCTTTGCTGCTTGCTCCTGCCTCTGCTTGCATATTTCTGCTGATAATCTTGCTTTTCCTCTGAGAGAAACTATGAGCAGCGGCTCTTGGATACTTATAAATCACTGGACTATACACTTTTTGTAGACATAGTAGGCTATTGCCATATTTAATCATTTTTCTTCGTGAGCGTGGCCTACCAATAGCTCAAGCCTGTACTGCAGTGACTGGAAACGTGATATTTAGCTAAAGCTAATTAGCAGCAAGATGCCTCCCTTCTCCGTGGATGACTACTACAAACTCCTTCAGAAGATTGCTGTTCTGGAAACCAAAATTCATCGGTTAGAAGTAAACGTGGAGGTGAACACATCATGTGGGAATGACACCACTTTACCATGGACCCAAAGCAATGGACAAAAGCATGCTAACACACGGCTAATTAGCAACAACAAGACTACAAAGAAACAGGAGGACTGTGAAGTGGATAATAAATCAACAAGTTGTAGTCCTCCCGGGAACTCTTTCGGTGCAAAGCCTAAGGTGGTATCCACACGGAAACGTATTTCAATGCAAACGCACATCTTTTGCATCGTTTGGGCCGACCACATGAATCCTGTAAACGCACTGCCCGTAAACGCACTTTTTTGAAACCTGGTCCCAGGGTGAATAAAAAAAAAGCCGGCTCACGTTTGGCTTCATATGGACGGCGAAACCGCATACGTGCGTATCGATGATGTCATCCCCACACACCTCGGCCTAACAGCTCCGCCTTCAACCCAGCTGACGGCGCTAGCAGGGACGCACCGCTGCTAGCTCGCTAATCTGTCTGCTTATCAACTCCTTGAACGGATTATAGTAACTTTTAGCACCGCTTATTGTAGAAAGGCTACCGCAAGAAAAACGTGTAGCTAGATTATCAAAAAGACATCGGATCATTGATGTTTGTGTGACTGCCGATGTTGATGTTAGCTAGCGTTAGCTAGCGTTAGCTAGCGTTAGCTAGCGTTAGCTAGCGCGCTAACGCTAGCTCTGCTAGCTGCAATCATGTCCGATAGAATGTAAACAAAGTTTACATTCTTTTTCTAGGTGGCCTCTATATAACGAGCAGTGGTGTAAGTTATTAAAGTCTAGTCCATGGATGTGTTAAGCTAAGAGAACTAGCTAACAGTCATGTTATGAACTTTTATATACTGTCTATGGTTATGAAAGGAAGTCACTGAAGGCTGCTCTTCTTCTTCGTTCCGTTAATTTCTGTAGCAATAACAGCGCCGCCTACAGGCCTGGCATATGAAATACCGTGTTGAGTCATTTACATATGGATTCTTGTGGACGTGAATTTTCTTGAACCGAATCCAGGGAAGACAGATGCGTTTTCATCCTAACGTCTTCGTCTGGATGGGGCCTAAGAGTAAATCTTCCTGGGAAATGGGAGGACGACTAACAGGCAGGGCACAGCGCCCTGAGATTTGTGATATGAAAGGCTGGCCTGCATTACCATCCAGGCAGAGCACCTCTTCAACCCCTGTACTTAGTAGGACACAGCCGTGGACAGCTGCAAAAGGGAGAATTAGCAACAAAATGCCTCCCCAACAACCGAATCTGCAAGTTGATAACAGATTTGCTACACTGCAGCAGGACCCTGGACCTTCATCTGACCTGGATTGTGTCTCATCGTCACACAGCAGGGTAAGGACTGAGAGCAATTCAAAAAGTAAAAAGCTACAGAGAAAGCTAACGACTGGGCCTCAAACTCTGATTGTAGGTGACTCTGCTGTAAAAGATGTAAAAAGCAGAAAAAACACCAAAATACTCTGTTTTCCCAAAGAAATGGTGTCTGGCTTGGCCAACAGAATCCCGGATATCGTGGCAGCACACCCAACTGTGAATAACATTATACTGCATATAGGGTCACATGATGTTGTAAAGCAACAGTCTGAAGTGCTGAAAAAGGACTTCATGGATCTACTGAAAACAGTCAGCTCCCTAAATGCGAGGGTGTTTATCAGTGGACCTCTACCGCCAGTCAGAAGAGGAGTTGAGAGATTCAGCAGACTGTTGGCACTGAGCACATGGTTTTCAACTGCGTGTACCGCTCATTCTCTGCAGTTCATTGACAATTTTGACATGTTCTGGGAGCGCAGACATCTTTTTAAGGCAGATGGACTTTTCCTTAACAAACCAGGAGTAAAGCTGTTCACCTCTAACCAACTTTACTTTCTGCGCCACACATCAGCTCCCTTGGCCAAGGACATGAGACAAGAGGAATCAAAACAAGAGGAAGACATAACAAAACAGGGCAGTAATCCACCACAGCCACCGCCTGAGCAAAGATTTGACCATGGAAGACCACAGAGCAGAGCTGAGAAATCTCAATCCCCCTCTTCACCCGTCCAACTCCCCTCAGACCCCCTCACCAACCCTGACACCTTTGAGGATCCATACACCCTGCCCACGCCATCGCTCTCTCCACTCACCTTTTCCCCTCCTTCCCCCTGCCTCATGTTGGATTTCACTGACCAGATGAAACTGGTAGTTGAAGGAACCAAATTTATCCCCCTTCCTTCTCCCATCATTTGCCCCCGGCCAAAAGTAGATGCTGGAATCAAACTTACCCCCCTTCCTTCTCCCATCATTGGCCCCCAGCCAAAAGTAAAACGGCAGGCACCACTGCCCACCCAAGGACAGCAGCTAACTCCTCCTCCCCAGACTGATAAGTATACTTGTGTACAAAATGCAGCAAGCTTTGTCTGATGTGCCGGGTCCAGGCTGCACACCTAGTGGCACTCATGACTCTTTTCAGGACAAGCACGGGCCCTGTGTATTAAATCCTTCTTCAATTTATGTTGTGATAGGTAATAGAAAAAGAACGATAAATCCGCTAAGTAAGAACAAGCACTTATCAGCAAACCTCGCAAATTTAGCATTCATTCCTCGTCAGCCAACGCCTATACCAAAAATTGAGACAGATAAATATTTTAACACACTAACACTAGCCTTACTAAACGTCAGGTCTTTGGCAGGAAAATCATTTTTAATCAATGATTTTATTATTAAGCACAATCTTGATTTTATGTTTTTAACTGAAACCTGGTTGGACCATAATAACAGTGGTGCTGTTGTCATTGAGTCAGCTCCCCCTAACTTCAGTTTTATGAGTGAGCATAGAGTGAATAAGAAAGGAGGTGGAGTAGCCATTTTGTATAATGACTCATTCCATTGTACTCAAATATCTCATGGAAATTTTGACTCTTTTGAATATGTGACTCTTCAGCTAAAGTCCACCCCCCGAGCTATATTTCTAAATATCTACAGACCACCGAAATACTGTGCAGCTTTCTTCGATGACTTTACTGAACTGCTATCTATAATCTGTATTGACTTTGACTGTGTAATTATTGCTGGTGATTTTAACATTCATGTGGACAACCTGCAGGATAGAGGGACCAAAGAACTGTGTTGTGTTTTTGAGAACTATGGACTGACTATGGACTATGGATGTGACGGAACCCACGCACAATAAGGGCCACACTCTGGACTTGATTATCTCCAAGGGTTTGAACATTTCCAAGGTTGTGGTGACTGACGTTGCTCTCTCTGATCATTCATGTGTTTTCTTTAACGGCACTATCTCGGTGCCCAAAAGTGTCCAAACTAAGGTAATCAGAAAACGGTATATCACTGAAAACACCAGTGAAACATTCATTCGGCTTTTCTCCTCCACACCCGCCCTCACTGGGGTCTCAGTCAATGAGCTTGTAGATAATTTCAATTTTAAAATTACAAATGTTATTGATGCCATTGCTCCCACTAAGGTCAAAGCTGTCTGTAGTAAGAAAAGATCTCCATGGAGAAATGTCATACGGGTAAGAACAGAAAAAACAGAGTGTCGAAAAGCTGAACGCAGGTGGCGAAAAACTAATCTCCAGGTCCACTATAACACCTATAAAGAAAGACTTCACATTTATAATTTGGAACTGAGGAATGCTAGGTGGTCCTTCTTCTCTGACATTATCGCCAGAAACAATAATAATTCACGTGCTCTGTTTGCTACTGTTGATAGGTTAACAAACCCTCCCGTAGCAGTAGCATCTGAACTTTTATCTACCAAGGCCTGCAATGATTTTGCCTCCTTTTTCGAAGACAAAATTCAGAAAATAAGACTAACTGTCAGTGCCTCCATATCAAGTAAGGGATATGTGTTGTCACACTGTCCAGGCAAAACAAATTCCAATATCACACAATTTCATATGATCAACCATAAAAACCTGGAGGACATTATACAACATCTGAAAACCTCCTCCTGTTGCCTTGATATTCTACCAACAGGCCTTTTCAAAAATGTTTCAAATTGTATGTCTTCTGATCTTTTACAGATTGTAAACACATCTCTACTCTCAGGTATCTTCCCATAGGCCATGAAAACTGCAGTCATCAAGCCACTTTTAAAAAAGAACAATCTAGACACGGCACTACTGAGCAACTATAGGCCGATATCTAACCTTCCATTCTTAAGTAAAATCATTGAAAAAGCGGTTTTTCAACAACTCAACCTTTTCTTGTCACTAAACAATGGTTTTGATGCCTTCCAGTCGGGTTTTCGACCACACCACAGCACTGAGACAGCTCTTGTTAAAGTATTTAATGATATCCACTTAAACACAGATAGTAGCAAAACTGTAGTATTACTTGATCTCAGTGCTGCATTTGACACGGTCGACCATGACATATTACTACACCGATTAGAAAACTGGGTTGGCCTTTCTGGCTCAGTCCTAAACTGGTTTAAATCCTATTTAAAGAATAGGGACTACTTTGTATCTATAAGTAATTATACATCTGAGCATACAAATATGACGTGCGGAGTCATAACCTTATCGCCAGGAGACTATAGTCCTATACAAACACTGACTAAGTGCATTGAACAAATTAATGACTGGATGTGCCAGAACTTTCTTAAATTAAATGAAGAAAAAACTGAGGTGGTTGTTTTTGGAGCAAAAGAGGAACGATTAAAAGTCAGCGCTCAGCTTCAAACGACAATGTTAAAAACAACAGACAAAGCCAGAAATCTTGGTGTAATTATGGACTCAGACCTGAATTTCAACAGCCACATTAAGACAATTACAAAGTCATCCTATTACCACCTTAAGAATATATCAAGGGTTAAGGGACTTATGTCTCAGCAGGACTTGGAAAAACTTGTCCATGCTTTTATCTTCAGTAGACTTGACTACTGTAACGGTGTCTTTACAGGTCTCCCTAAAAAATCAATCAGACAGCTGCAGCTGATTCAGAACGCTGCTGCTCGAGTCCTCACTAAGACCAAGAAAGTGGATCACATCACTCCAGTTCTGAAGTCTTTACACTGGCTTCCTGTGCCTCAGAGAGTTGATTTCAAAATACTTTTGCTAGTTTATAAATCATTAAACGGTTTAGGTCCAAAATACATTTCTGACCTGCTAGTCAACTACGAACCACCCAGACCTCTCAGGTGGTCTGGGACAGGTCTGCTTTCTGTCCCCAGGGTCAGAACTAAACAGGGAGAAGCAGCATTTAGTTTCTATGCTCCACATATCTGGAACAAACTTCCAGAAAATTGCAGGTCCGCTGCAACTCTCAGTTCTTTTAAATCACGGCTGAAGACCTTTCTTTTTGATGTTGCCTTTCGTTAAATAACTATCCATTTCTTATACTTTCGTTGCTTATTTTATCTGCTTTTATATAACTGTTTTTAACTGCTCTTTAATGTTTAATTTCTTATACTGCACTGTAACTTTGATTATTGTATTTTGATTGTCTTCATGTAAAGCACTTTGAATTGCCCTGTTGCTGAAAAGTGCTATACAAATAAAGCTGCCTTGCCTTGCCTTATAACTTCATGTTACTACAGCTTTCACAACTGTTGATACAGGGGGCAGCCATGTTGGATTTTGAATTCGGGCTATTGTGAGGTTGTCCGAGTTCCGAGCTCGGAAATCTGAGTTCAGGGGGCGTGTTTCCGACTTTGACCTTGGAAAATCTGAGTTCCGAGGTAAATGGAACGCACCCTTGGCTTGTACATTGAATATATGATGTAACAGCCTATATTTCAGTTTTGGAGCAATTGGTATGATCTACGACGGATTCTGATTTCTTCACACTCGGTGTGGTAAAAGCATGGAACGAGCTTCCAGATGAAGTTGTGTGGTCCTTTCAGTTAACTTTTTCAGTAATAGGTTGGATACATGTTTATCTGTCAAAATATGTAATGTACAACTATAACGCTTGTTTATGCACTTATTTATGAAATGTAAGTAAATTTGAATCAGGAAATTCATGTGATTTATGTAATCAATGCTTCAAATTTGTTTATATAATTTTTGCTTTTGTGTTGTTTGTGTATGAAATAGAGGATTATATATATATATAAATGTATTGAACATTTCTGTGACAGTATATATATATATATATATATATATATATATATATACTGTCACAGAAATGTTCAATACATTTCAATAAAGATTTCAATAAATTTCCTTAATCTTTTTTTTATTACCAATTTACAATATACAAGATACAAGTATTCACAAAATACCACAATACAGTATTTTGGTATAGTATAATGCATTATAAAGTGGAAAGTTTTGTTTTTTCATCATCCTAGAACTACAGCAAAGACGACATGCTTGGTATCCAGCTGTCATACGGAGTGAAATGTCTTCAGCCAAACATGTCAGCTGACCTTGGATGTTTAATCTACTGGCAGTACGAAGTGGGACAACCTGACAACTTGTCAACATTTCTCAACAGCAGAGTATGGAGAGCATCTCCAGCTTGTTTCATATTTCTCTATTTTTTTCTCATCTTTTTTATTTATTTTTTACAATGATGCACTTTAGCACATGGAACACGCAGAATCAATCAACTTCCTATACATCACTTTGTTCCTTTATATCAGTGTTATTCAACTGGGGGTCCGTGACCCTTAGGGGGGCCTCATAGTAAGTGCAGGGGCTCAATCCAAATTATGTTAATTAAAATGTTTTGTAATGTTTCTTTTTTTATAAAAAATGGAAATAAAATGTAAAATAATATGAAGACAACCTATTACTAGCAACGATACATTTGCACCATTTAATTTACACATCGAAGGTAAGCTTACTATAGGCAGAGGTGGAATGTAACTAAGTACATTCACTCAAGTATTCTACTTAAGTAATAATTTGAGGTACTTGTACTTTACTTGAGTCTTTTCTTTTCATGCCACTTTCTACTTCTACTGTACTTTTTACTCCACTACATTCATCTGACACACAAAACACATGTTGTTTATAAAGTATGATGTTCTATTACAGACTAAACTACCCAACAATATAACGGCCTACAAGTCCAGCTGAAATGATCAGACCATTTAACACACAACTGTTGGGATTGTTTCCAGTTTCTAAAATATGAGGATAATTCTGCATTGAGTGCTTTTACTTTCTAAGCAACACTAGAGAACTTTTCCCTCATTGGTCCCCCTACAGGTTGGAAGCGGAATTGTCCATTACATTACATTGTCCAGTTCATTCGAACTACAGATCCGCTACCCGATCTGGCAAACTTGCACAATGTAATGTTGTATTGTGTTATAGTGTTGTATTTTAGCAGAATACTAATAATAATGAAAGCATCAGAAATGCAGAACTGAGTCCACTTCAATATCTGTTTATTTATCGCAAGTAACATCGTTATCGCGATATTCAACAACGTTATCGCATATCGCATATTTTCCTCATATCGTGCAGCCCTACTCGGAACAAACAAAAAATAAGTCAAAACTATGTGGTGAAAATACACAACAGTAGATTTGCTAAAGAATCAGAAATACTTGAATAATCCCAGGGGGAAATAATTGTTGTTACAAACTACAAATATACAAACAAAATATATTAAGAACAAAAAATAAAAATACAATATATACATATATATTATATGTATACCAACCAACTGACCAATGAACATATGACCAAGTACCTCTACCTTATTTAAAAGAACCAAAAGTGCTCTTTCTGCCCTCCTTACAGGAGACAAACCCTGTCCAGCTTGTCTTTATGTACATTGCACACAGCAACACTGTTGAGGCGGGTTTGGGTCATTTTAAATCTACATAAAATCAAGCATTCTCAACGATTTTACTGTAGATTAGCACAAGATTATTACTTGTACAGAAATGTTTTAGCTTCAATCTATTAATAGTGCAATTAACAATGCGTCACTCTCAACATGCCTATAAAGACTACTATGTAGCCAGCGATCGCATAGAGTCCAGTAAAGAGATGTGAGCTTACCGGTAGTCCTTTTCCTTTTCCCATGAGTTTTATTCCGTGATTTCTTCTTTTTTCCGCTGTTCTTAGTGCAAAGCTGAGCAACTTCCGCTGCTTCTATTGTCTGAAGCTTTCTGGCGTGTTCTGCTAATTAGTCTAATTTTTTTCACCTGCTGAGGCACGCTGCAGAGCTGCGTGCTCGCTGTCACGCGCATGTAGAAGCAAGCCGGCCGCTATCACATGCACTCGCATGCAGACACACCTCCCAGTAGATCGCCGCAACACCTCCCACTCGATCTTTGCGCAATGCCAGCGAAAGGATCGTACTTCTCAGGCGAACTAGTCCCCATCGAATTGATCCTCTGCTGGAACGAGGACGATGAGGCGCCGCATGTCCCGATGCAGTATGGTACCCTGGAAATCCTTCTCCTTCGACCCGGACTCTTTAGCAAGAGGTTTTGGAATCTTCGCCTGAACACACCCGCTTGGAGAGACTTTCACGTGGACATCCCGGACGATGCCTTTTGAATCCGCATTCACACTGATGACTCTTGCTAACTTGAACTGCCCCCTTAGTGCATTCTGATCGCAGAGCCAAACTATGTCTCCCTTGGCAACATTTCTTTCGTCAGTATGCCACTTGCTGCGAATGAATAGATTTGGACCCGCAAGCTGGCTCCAGGACTTCCAAAAGTAGTTAACTTGAGCTTGCATCTCTTGCAGCCTTTTGAAGGGGTAAGTGGCGTAGTCGAATGCTTTAAAATCCCCACTCTGTGTGGCACGACCAAGCAACAGAGTGTTTGGAGAGATGTATTGGATGCGGTCTTCACAGCTTTGGACTCTGGCGTCGATAGGCCTTTCGTTGGCAAGGTTGGCAGCTAGTTTGAGCACCGTCAGAAATTCGCCGAAGGTGAGGCCTCCTCCTCTACCAAGACTTTGGAGATCTTGACAGCAGCTTCGGCAGCGCCATTTCGGTGAGGTGAGTTGGCTGGAAGGATTTTCCAAGTCCAGTAAGTCCCATTCTTAGCAGCATATTCTTCAAGCGACTCTTTACTTTGTTGTCTCAGGTAAGTGTACATCTCTTCCAGGACAAGTTTTGCTCCTATAAAATTTGTTCCTGGATCGGACCAGATCTTCTGAGGATGGCCTCGGACAGAAGTGAACCTCTGGTAAGCAAGTAGGAAGCTCTCTGTTGTTAGCGCGCTTTCCAGTTCAACATGGATGGCTCGGCTTGACATGCAGCAAAAGAGCACACCCCATACTTTTATACTCACTCTCCTCCTGACATCATCCTTTACTTGGTACGGGCCAAACAAGTCGACAGACGTGAATTGAAACAGTGCAGCCGGGCTCGACCTCTCTTCAGGTAAGTCTCCCATTATTTGCTGACAGGTTTTTGTTTTTGCCTTTTTGCAAATGACACACCCATCAACAACCTTTCGGGCAATAATTCTTCCCCTGATGACCCATGCTTTCTTTCGCATCCGCAGTAAAGTCCCTGCCACCCCATCATGTGCCTCACTATGCGCTTCTCGGGCTAGGAGGGTGGAGATCCAGGTCTGGAAAGGTAGCAGGGGAACTGCTCTCTGGTCCTCTTTGAAGGTCCACTTATTTGATCCTTGTAAACAACCAGTCTGTCTGTTGTTGTAGTTGGAAAGTATACGCCCTCTTGCGCTACCAGGCATAGGTTCCGGAACACTTCTTCTCTTTCACTAACCGTGATGATCACCAGATGACTGAACTGCCTCCCACTTTTCTTCCTCTCCAATCTTAGCACACAGGAACTTCTTGGCTGCTCTCCAAGTCCATGCTATTGCCCCAACCAGCCGTCTTAGGCTGCTGAAGCGCCTTTTGTCCAATAGCTTTTGGACTGCTGCCATTATCGGTGGCCTTCTGGACTTGGACTCTGCCTCCTGGACTTTGATTGGATCTTGCGCTTTCTGTTGACTTCGGGTAAGTACCGCAACAAATGTTGCTTTTGTGTAAAGAGCCTGAAAACTCTCTGTGTTTCTCTTTTTTCTGAAACTTTCCTTAACACAGGCAACAGCTGAAAGCATACCATCTAGGGTCTGTGCTCTGCTCTGGAGGGACATATTCAAAACCTCTAACTCCCCTGTGATCTCCAAAGCACATACAAGACCAAGGACAACCTTTCCCTGCTGAAATGTCTCATACAGCCCCTGTGCCTTACTAGCCACATCAGACTCACTCACTGCCATCTCAGCTAAAGCCTTCATTATGCACTCGTACTGGTTTAGCACAGTGCGGATGGCACTAGTGCAGACTGTCCACCTTGTTGGACACAGAGGTCTTAAAGTGTGACATGGACCCTCACCCTCCTCAGACCTTGAAATTCCCTTAAATATGTCCTTCAGTTTCCCTGACTGCCCAAACAACACTCCCAACTCATTGACCCAATCCAGAGAATTCCGGATAAATACTGAGGCAGTACAGGACCTCTGTGTAATTAGGTTAACACAGTGGGCAGCACAATGAACATAGGGAGCCAGAGGTTGTATTTTTCTTACAATGGCCTGTGCTCCATTGTATTTTCCATCCATGTTTGCGGCCCCATCGTATGCTTGGCCACGCAACCCAGTGATAGGCAAGTTTAGGCGCTGCAAAACATCCACGACGACTTTTGCTAGATTTTCTAGTTTCTAGTTTCTGTTGACTTCGGGTAAGTACCGCAACAAATGTTTTCTTCTGCATTTTTGTGATATTGTCTCCTGCTTGCGCAGAAATATCCTTGGCTGATTTTTTCGGCCACTCACTCTCAGGAAGCTGAAGGAACTGTGGACCCAACTGCCACTCGGATTCCTCAGTTAGCTTATCAGGACTGGCCCCTCTGGTGATGATATCTGCAATGTTCGACGACCCCGGAATCCACAGCCAATCTCGGATGTCAGTACTGCTCTGGATCTCGCCGACTCGGTTCGCGAAGAAGGTTTGATAGCCATAACGTTCACGCTGTATTGCGCCCAAGATGGTCTGACTGTCGACGAGATGGTACCACCTTTCGACATCAATTCGGCAGTGCTTCTGAAAGTATTTTTTCAGCCGGGCTGCAAAGACTGCTCCGCACAACTCCGCCTTCACAGGGTCACCCTTGTGATCTAGACGGGTCAGCTTGGCCTTAGATTCCACTAGCCTCACAACGACACCATGACTGCAGCTCCAACGAAGGTACAGCACAGCGCCATATGCATGCTCGCTACCGTCAGAGAAGGTGATGCCATATGGTCGTCCACCTGGATCTGGCGGCGTAAGTGCTCTGGTGAATCTGAGTAGCCTCAGGTCAGCATATTCTTCGAGGAGCTTTACTGCATCTTCTCAGAGTTCTTTGGACAAGGCGGCATCCCAGGTGTCTTCTATGCAGTGCATCACTTTTGCTTCCTGAAAAGCTCTCCGAATCAGAATGGCTCCCTTCTGTTTTGCTGGAGCAACAAAACCGAGGGGATCATAAAGGCCAGAGACTTGGCTTAACAGTTCTCTTCTGGTGAGTGGGTCTGGTGTTTGGTTTCTTATTTCTTCCCTCGGTAAGTCCTGGCCAAGGTGCATTTTTCTCCTTTTCTTGGAGAAGTTCACTGCAACCATGACGTGTAACTTGTCATCTTCGACGGTATAACCGAGGCCGAGGGCTTTGTTATCTTCTGGGGCTAGCTGGTTCGGCAGGATTACGGTATTTGACTCCATCTTCTCACCTCTCTGCCCTTTCCTCCCACTTTGATCAGAGTAGACCCATGGCTTCATGATAAATCCTCCTGCTTTTAGGATCTGCTTGATATTGGATGTGAGGAGTTTCAGGTGGTCGAGGTCGTTGTGAGAGGTTAGGATGTCATCAACATATGCGTCTTCCTCTAGTACCCGTTTCTCTTCTTTAAAGTGGCTGAATGGAGGCAAGTTGGCGGTCTCTCGCATGGCGACTTGGGCTATGCAACCAGCAGGTTTGTCTCCGATGTTGACCCTTGTTATGGCGAAATCTTCTATCTCTGCATCTTCAGTGTCGCACCACAGGAACCTGTGCAGGTGGACTTCTTTTTCTTCCAGCCAGACAGAGTTGTACATCTTGCGGATGTCACCAAGGGCAGCAAAGACATCAGTTCGGAACCTCAGTAAGGCAGCTCTGATCGGATTCAGAACGTCAGGACCTTTGATCAATATGTCATTCAAGCTTAGGCCTCTGTACTTCTGGCTGCTATTCCACACTAGCCTCACTGGAGTGGAGACTGAATGTGGATTTAATGCAATCAGGTGACTTATGTACCACACTGGCCCAGTCCAGCTTTGCAGAACTTCTTTGGACAACTTCACTTCACTCTTTCCTTGGCTCTCAACGAAGGCGGTCGCATTTTCTCCACCTCTCCTCCCACTCCTTCCCTGCTCCGCTTCTCTCGTCTGGTCTGGTCTGTGTCTAACTTTTTAAGAGACTCTCTTTGCACTGCTCTA
The DNA here is from genome assembly GCA_023631565.1 of Gymnocephalus cernua. NCBI lineage: Eukaryota > Metazoa > Chordata > Actinopteri > Perciformes > Percidae > Gymnocephalus > Gymnocephalus cernua. The sequence goes on along the minus strand of CM042441.1, from coordinate 30,092,805 downwards.
CAAAACCCTAAATTATGGATTTGATAAGATGGTCTCTCAACGCAATTGACACAATCTTCTCGACGAGATGCTCGGGTTCTGGGGATCCTGTTTGCCCGGCCGGGACGTTCTTGGCTGGCTACACGATGGACTCGTGGGAGGTTTGGAGGGTCGTGTGCCTGGCAGCTCTCTCGGTCGAAGACATAGAAGATATCTATCTATTCGGAACCATGATAACTGGCCTCTTGCTGATTGGATTGGGCTTTTGCTTGCTTTATCGGAAAATTATCTACATCACGTCAGCTGTTCAAAGCCCCACAAAGCTGCGTGGAATGATTGAATCGGTGGGCAGAGCGGTCAGCATTCAGGCTGGGACTATGAACCGCATTATGGATAACAACACGGAGATGAATCGGATTTTGGATAACATCTTGGAGAAAGTCACCATTTTGCAGAGGAATGAGTGACCAGAATGGACAAAGAGAGTCACTGCTGATGACACAGGCACAACTAGGAGGAGTGTAATGGAAAAAATACTTCTAAAGCACATTCTTTTATTAGGATTTATCTGATTACTGTATGTGTTAACTTAAGAAAATGGTTTCTAACAGATGAACAGCTAAAACTATAAACTTTGATTAACTGAAGACTGAAGTGTCTTTTTCGCAAGGTCTTTACTGACGTGTGTTTAGAACAAGTTTAGATTAGACACCGTAAACAATATCCTACAGTGTCTCTAAAACAGTTTTGTTATTCTCCGGCAGCTGATACAAGGAAAGGTGTTATGACTTGGGTTTTAACTTGGCCAAAAGGCATGACATGACTCTTTGGGTTTTGTTTGTGTAACTGGGTCTTTGTAAGATCCAGGAGGGGGGGGGGAAGGAAAGCTGTCACCATTTGTTTTGATTCTCTATATGTTAAACGTGATATATGTTAAACCTTTTATTTACTTACACTGTGTTATTAGGAATAATTTCCATGACAGGAGTCGGGTAACTGTTTCGACTTGGTCAAAGAGACCATGGACCTCTGGGGTCATCCCTTGAAGAACAGCAACAATTTCAGTACTAGACTGGAAGCTGTACTTCATTCTGAACAATGCAAGCTGAACTTTGAGGATGTCTGGGTTGATTTCTGGGTACTGTTGGACAACACCATGTATCTTTCCAGTTAAGAGAACTTGTTCCAGGTGCCTTAACATTTGCATTCCCTCCTGCTCAAATCTTTCTCTAAACTGCATGTCAGCAACATCCAGAACTTTGTAGAATTCAGTCCTGTAGTAGTCAGAAGGGGACACATGTACATGTGCAGGAGCATTACCTGTGAAGCGCTGAGGTGGGATACGGACACGAGGATAGGCAATAGGAGTGAGATGGAGTGTCTCACATCCTTGTTGCTTTTGTGTAAAGAGCCTGAAAACTCTCTGTGTTTCTCTTTTTTCTGAAACTTTCCTTAACACAGGCAACAGCTGAAAGCATACCATCTAGGGTCTGTGCTCTGCTCTGGAGGGACATATTCAAAACCTCTAACTCCCCTGTGATCTCCAAAGCACATACAAGACCAAGGACAACCTTTCCCTGCTGAAATGTCTCATACAGCCCCTGTGCCTTACTAGCCACATCAGACTCACTCACTGCCATCTCAGCTAAAGCCTTCATTATGCACTCGTACTGGTTTAGCACAGTGCGGATGGCACTAGTGCGGACTGTCCACCTTGTTGGACACAGAGGTCTTAAAGTGTGACATGGACCCTCACCCTCCTCAGACCTTGAAATTCCCTTAAATATGTCCTTCAGTTTCCCTGACTGCCCAAACAACACTCCCAACTCATTGACCCAATCCAGAGAATTCCGGATAAATACTGAGGCAGTACAGGACCTCTGTGTAATTAGGTTAACACAGTGGGCAGCACAATGAACATAGGGAGCCAGAGGTTGTATTTTTCTTACAATGGCCTGTGCTCCATTGTATTTGCCATCCATGTTTGCGGCCCCATCGTATGCTTGGCCACGCAACCCAGTGATAGGCAAGTTTAGGCGCTGCAAAACATCCACGACGACTTTTGCTAGATTTTCTCCTGTTGTCAAAGAGACCTCATAAAGACCAATAAATTCTTCACGAGGGACTAAATCCTTGTCAACATATCTCAAACACACTGCCTCTTGCTCTTTGCCAGACACGTCTCGTGTCCCATCCATCATCACAGAGTACTGCAGGTGTGCAAGTGATCTGATGTTTTCAACTATTTTGCGTATGATCACGCTGCTGAATAAAGTCCGAATTTCATTTTGAACCATAGCTGAAGTGTATACATCCTTTCTACCACCTGTCAACCACTTGATTAGAGAGGGGTCATCCTCTGACTTGTACTTCAGAACCTGTTCAAAATTTCCCTCACCACATTCATGGCCCCTAAAAGGTAAGCCCTGCCTAGCCAACATCTGCACAGCACCAATGATTTTGAGAAGACATCCCCTTGCTTCCTCTTGCTGTTTCACACTCACACTAGATAGCTGAACCTGTACTGATCGATCTTCATAGATGTGCGTTGTCATGGCTGTCTTATGACTATCAGATCTCTCATGCACAGTAAATCGCTCAAGGGCTTTTTTTCCAATTTTTAAACCCAGATGAAATGAATGCTGAATCAGCATTCTTGGCAAGAGGTGATGTATCCGAGTTAAAGGCTTTGGAGCAGTAAAAGCACAATACACCCTCAACACCAGGACTCACATGGAGCCATGGGAATTTCTGGTACCACTGAGTTTGAAAACTCAGAGTATATTTGGCCAAGGACTGTTTAGCAATTAATTTTGGATCTGGTTGATTGGGCTTACTGAACTGATGGCGAGTAAAAGCCACGTCTGAGTTCTCTGCCCCTCTACCATTTCATCATCATCCTTATCCTCTCTGACCTTTCCCTCACTCTGTTCTTCTTGTCTGCCTGCTTCTGGTCTGCCTGCTTCTGGTCTGTCTTCTCTGTCTGCCTGCTTCTTGTTTGCCTTTTCCTCCCTCTTCCTCACTCCTGGTCACATCCTCACATACACCTTAATCAAAACGTTTAAAATGAAATTGTGAATTTGATATAAACACACCAGACACGCGTGCACCTGGGATGGAAATAAGCACCACCCATGACACAAACACACACACATGGCCTCTCTTCCTTCATAGACCTCTTTCACAAACTGTAACATTCATTTCATTGCTCACCTGTGAACCTTCCTGTGCTCTCTCTGAAACTGATGCCTCCAGCAACTTCCTCTCCTAAAGTGGTAATAATGGGCAGTGGTAAAGGA